>WSTK01000188.1:0-46251 GCA_019616945.1 Ceratobasidium sp. 414 | reverse complement strand
GCGACGATGGTTAGGCTGGTCAACATTCGGCACATTTCGTATTCCTAACGACTGGTCCTGGCGCATTCCCTCCGCACTTCAGGGCCTCGCGAGCCTGATTCAGTTCCTGTTTGTATGGTTCATTCCAGACAGCCCCCGTTGGTGTATGTCACTGGGTTTATTCTCAACATTTCCGGAAAAGGAGTTGTGCTGATAGTAGCCGCAGTAATATCTGTAGGGCGAGATGAGGAAGCGCGAGAGGTACTGAAAAAGTGGCATGCGGGTGGGGAAGAGAACAATGGGCTGGTGCATTTCGAGTACCATGAAGCTAAACGGGCGATCATGTCGGAAGCTGAGCGAGGTGAGAATCCCCTTCTCATACCCCTCGTCGTCGCTTCCTTCTCCCACCCTTTCTCCGGAGATGCTGAGAATGGCGACGTTGTCCAGACCGTTCGACATGGCTCGACCTGTTCCGAACACCGGGGAACCGCCGACGCATGCGGATTATTATCGCCATCGCTCTGTTCTCGCAGCTGAGTGGGAATGGTTTAATCAGTTATTACCTTGAGCGGGTATGTCATTGCTTCCTCTCGGTTTGTGTTGAACGATTGAGCTGATGGTGGTGATATTCCTGGGGTTAGGTTTTGAATGGGATTGGGATCGTGAACACTAGGGATCAAACGTTGATCAACGCCTGTCTTGCTGTGTGGAACTGTAAGTCTCCGGATCTACTTACCATCTGGATGGATAGCTGACTCGCGTACTAGTCGCCTTCGCCGTTGCCGCATCCATGGTTGTCGATAAATATGGGCGGCGAAAACTGTTTTTGACAAGTAACATTGGAATGGTAATGTCTGTGCTTTCCTCTCGGGCATTGGCTGACCACTCGGCTTTCGGCAGTTCGTCGGCTTTGCCATCCTTACGATCTGTGCTGGGATCTACCAGAACACCGGGCGGACAAGAGCAGGGCACGGCGTACTCGCGATGGTGTTTGTGTACCAGGCTGCATACGCGATAGCTTATACTCCTCGTGGGTCTTTCCTCTGTCTGATCAGGGTATATGCGCTGACTGATTGGTGTGGGGCAGTGCTGGTTTCGTATAGCGTCGAGATCCTGCCCTTCTTTTTGCGTGCCAAGGGGCTGGCGATGGTATATTTGGTGGTAACATCCGCGCTGATTTTTAATCAATATGTGCGTATTTTTGGCTCTTCATTTTTAGACGGGTTTTTTATATGGAACCATGGTGACAGACGAACCCCATCGCCCTCGAAGCACTGAAGTACAAGTATTGTAAGTTCACGTCCCCCTGGAATGGCGTTGTACTATTGAACTAATCAGGATGACAAAGATCTGATATATACGATATGGCTCATATTCGAGCTGGTGTTTGTATACTTCTTCGCTGTCGAGACAAGGAATCGATCGCTAGAGGAGACAGCTGTGAGTATTTCGCTCACCCCTATATGTAGTTGCTCACTGTGCCGTTTCTAGGCGCTGTTTGACGGGGAGGCGGCGTTGCCCGACATGGAGGACCGGCCGAGGCCCGAGAGCGTGATAGTAGACCACATAAGCTCACAGTCGAGCAAGGCGTCGCTACCACTGCCTGCGCAACCTCCACTCAGTGCCGGGATGTTAGACAAACCACGAGTGTGCGCGAAATTCAGCACAGTACTGCTTGTGACTACCTTGCTGACGTGTTGGTTGTTGTTAATAGGTTCGATGGGAGAGAAGGTTTCCAGTTGTACGACTTGCGTGGAAAACCTGGTTCGCAGTCGCATGTGGACCGGTAGTTATGGGTTGAGTTCAATGCGGTTGTGAAACTATTTGATTTTTGGGAACTATGGAGTGCTTTTTGGGGTCTGCTGCTCTCACGTTTTCATGTAGTCACTGTGCATCACTGTTTTTATAAGTTACATTAAGTTGCTGTGTGAGTAGGGTCGTAGTGCAAATGAGGCTTGTTTGAGTTTGTGCATGGAAGTCTACGACGAGAACCAAGCGCGGGATCCGTCTTCGAGCTCGGGTGGTCTCGTTGGCACAACAATCAGTGCAGGAAGACAACACATGACTTAAGCAACCTCTTCTACTGAGCCAGGTGGCCGGGCGATAACGCTGGTGTGCGGTTTGGCACGGCCTATCGGTTGGCTCACCCAAAACGACGCTACCCGCCATCAGTCGGAAGCATCCTGCATGCCTACAGGAAAGTATATGCACAGAATAGGATAAGGAACGGCTTTCGTGTCACGAGGCCAGTTATACGCTGATGTTATTCGAGTTATTCTACTCCTCGCGCTGGCGGTAATATGTCTCTCATGTTGCTTAGGAGCTTCGATATGAGTGGCACATAATAAACCCTGCGACACAGGACCTCCCTACGGCACCCTTGTCCGACCTAGCTGATAAGCAGCTGCCAGTTCTTGCTCTCAACGGCCACTGGTCGCCTGACTGATAGAGTACTGAATACCTGGCACGTTTTTGAGGACTTTGTAAGTAAATACGGACTATTGCTAACGCACAGCTCCTTCGGCATGTGCCTTCCACCCTGTGCTCTCAGGCCCTGACAAGAATTACTTGGCAGGGCAGTTACGCATTTAAGCACAAATAAAAACTACAATAAAACCATGTGAAAATCCTACATGGGATCATTGGTATTTTTACGCGTAAAATGAACAGCGCAGCGAACATATCACAGGAACACGGACGAGCGCGGTATCAAAGAGCATGACCCTCCAGAAGACGCTGGGCAATGAAACTCGGGCGCTGCCGAGTGGAAAAAAAAAATGGAGGGTCTTGTGTGGACTAAATGCCAAGTACTATGCCTTTTTGACGGTGCAGAAGGAGGCTAGGACGTGCGGGAAACAGGTACGAAACGAGTGGGACCAGGCACCAATCAAAAGTAGATCTAGGCCTCGACAGTGGCACAAAGAGATTTGCTTATGTAGTGACTCTACACCCGAAGCGCGAGGCAATTCGCCACAACATGTGTAGCACTGGCGTGGCACCGGTGTGGTCAGGAACAGGTGCCACACCGGATCGTCTTAAGTTGCTAACTTGATTTGATGAGCTCTCAAGCTTCTTGAGCGCCCTCAATTCTAGCTTCGAGGGTCGAGAAAAAGGCCTACTAAATAGTGGCACTCTACTGGTATTTAGCCTTCGAGACTCAAACATGTTAGAATTGAGGGGGCGCTCAAGGCATTCAATTCGATCTGTATTGAGAAGAAGATAACATATGATATGGCAGTTATTTAAACTTTGTAGAAGTTCACAACCGCAGGTGGCGCAACTCACGCGGTTGTAAGACTGTTGTAAGCCTGTCCATCAGTGTGTCCGTATCATTACGTATGTACCCGCACTACCCCCAGTTGGTCGCAGCCTGGAGCACCCAGGCCCGTCGTTGTGAACTGGGATGAACCGCGGCATACACGATTATCCGATTCGGCCGTGGATCACCGAGGCAAACGGTTGCCAAGTGCAGTTAGCGCAGAACGCCGAAATAGTGTGGGTAGCACATGTAGATTCTGAATGAATTTCTGTCGCTGTCGTAGCCCGTGGGCAAGGTAGGATCAGAGCTGGTAGATGTGCGACCCTAGTGCACATGTTGCACTGTGCGAAGCGGGGGAGTCAGGAGCCGCCGAGCGCCTGTTAGAGATCAAGTCAGGTCTCAACCACGTGGAAGGACAAATGCATGCCCCTCCGCTGCCCCACATGCACGCTCTGCCCCCTCGTTCGGGGACCTACCTGGGACTAGTTCACTGTTACAGCTATCGAGTCTATGGGCCTGACGGCCAGAGCTTACGTGGGTGACCCTGGCCAAGCGACACACGTCGGACCGTTGAGCAGCACGCCACATCGATCCCTGCTCGATTTCAGCCTATGGGCTAGCACTAACCACCGGTCGAAGGCTCCAGCGTGGGGACCAGTCACCCCACTTCCGACTGCTTCTGTAGCTTGGGTTTTTATTTGTTTATAAGATCTCTCTGATCTGACTCTGACTCTGCGATCCCCCGGTTGTGTGCCCTGCTCTGCGTCCCGACGTCCTGTTCTCTGCATTGCCGCCAAGACTCTTACGCTTCTCAGAACTACCCTAGGGGCTAATCTGGTGCCTTCGCCATCATGGCGCCTATGGGTGCAGCTAATTTTGCGCAAGAGACCCCGCTGGACATTGTGCTTTACAGCGGGCGATGGTGGAAGCATCGTCGTGAGTGGCCTGTATTATGTGCTCGGGACCGGAAGCCAACATTTGCCCAGATCTTTTGATTCTCAATCTGATGCTGGTCATCCCACTTATTACGTCATACACCACTGGTTTTGGTGGGTATCCGTTTCTCCCTTAGGCTATTTGAACCACAGCTCTAACATGCATGTGCGACAGACGGATCGATGATGAACGGACTCCAGTCTGTAGCCGAATGGAAACAGTACTTTGGTGAGTTGACCTTGGTGCCTCATACGCGACATTACCGTGACCTCGCTTATATTGCCTAGGCTACCCAAACTCCAAGCAACTCGGTCTCTTCAATGCAATGCAATCCATTGGGTAAGCGTCCCAGAGGGTCCAATCGTTGTGCGCCTGGGCTGACCTCGCCATGCAGATCACTGTGCGCGATACCCCCAGCGCCTTTCATCTCGGACAAATTCGGTCGTCGCGCTGGGATATTTACTGGGGCAACCTTTACTCTCGCTGGTGCAATCGTTCAGGTGCGCTTTGCAAAACTCCGCTTTTGTATAGGGGACTGGGGCTGAAGATGGCGGCACGGATAGACGTTGACACGGAACCTGTCCACGTTCATCGCGGCTCGTTTTTTGATCGGTTTTGGCACGACCCTTGTGAGTTGGGTTTACATGCTGCTGTCGTGGGGGCGGTTTACGCTGACACGGGTGACGTGTTCATAGGCACTGATGGCTTCGCCACTTTTGATTTCCGAGCTTGCGTATCCAACACATCGCGGGCCGCTCACGGCGCTGTTCAACTGTTTATGGTTCTCTGGCTCGATCGTTGCAGGTGCATCCTATTTATTTCCCCCTTCTCTGAGTGTGGGCTAACAAGCGACGATGGTTAGGCTGGTCAACATTCGGCACATTTCGTATTCCTAACGACTGGTCCTGGCGCATTCCCTCCGCACTTCAGGGCGTCTCGAGCCTGATCCAGTTCTTGTTCGTGTGGTTCATTCCAGACAGTCCTCGTTGGTGTACGTCGCTGGTTTTATTCTCAACGTTTCTAGAACAGGAGTTGTGCTGATAGTAGCCACAGTAATATCTGTGGGGCGAGATGAGGAAGCGCGAGAGGTACTGAAAAAGTGGCACGCAGGTGGGGAGGAGAACAACGGGCTGGTACATTTCGAGTACCATGAGGTTAAACGGGCGATCGAGTCGGAAGCTGAGGGAGGTGAGAGCTCGTTTCTTGGTGTCCCCCATCGTGGCCTTCTCCCGTCCTTTCCCCGGAGATGCTGAAAATGGCGGTGTTGTCCAGACCGTTCGACATGGCTCGACCTTTTTCGAACACCGGGAAACCGCCGGCGGATGCGGATTATTCTCGCCATCGGTCTGTTCTCGCAGTTGAGTGGGAATGGTTTGATTAGTTATTACCTCGAGCGGGTATGTCATTGGTTCTTCTCGGTTCGCGGCGTGAAGGTTGAGCTGATGGTGGCGACATTTGTGGGGTTAGGTGCTGAGTGGGATTGGGATCGTGAGCTCTAGGGACCAAACGTTGATCAATGCCTGTCTCGCCCTATGGAGCTGTAAGTCTGCAAACCTACTTATCATCTGTGCGAAAAGCTGATTTGAGGGTTAGTTGGCTTCGCCGTTGCCGCATCCATGGTTGTCGATAAATTCGGGCGACGAAAACTGTTTTTGACGAGTAATACCGGAATGGTAACGTCCGTGCTTTCCTCCCAAGCATTGACTAACCGCTCGGCTGTGGGCAGCTCGTCTGTTTTGCTATTCTCACCACCTGTGCTGGGATCTACCAAAACACCGGACGGGCGAGCGCGGGGCGTGGCGTGCTTGCAATGGTGTTTGTGTACCAGGCCGCATACGCAGTAGGTTATACTCCTCGTACGTCCCTCTTTCGTCTGATGCGGATATATGCGCTGACGGATTGATGTGAGGCAGTGCTGATTTCATATAGCGTCGAGATCCTGCCCTTCTTTTTGCGTGCCAAGGGGCTGGCGATGGTATATTTGGTGGCGATATCCGCACTAATTTTTAATCAATATGTGCGTATTTTTGGCTTTTCATTTTTACACAGTTTTTTTTATGGAGTTTTGGCACAGACGAACCCTATTGCGCTCGAAGCACTGAAGTACAAGTACTGTGAGCCCACGTATTCTTGAAATGACATTGTACACTTGAGCTGACAAGACGTAGATCTAATATATACGATATGGCTTGTATTCGAGCTTGTGTTCATGTATTTCTTTGCTGTCGAGATAAAGAATCGATCGCTAGAGGAGACAGCCGTCAGTGTTCCGCTTCTCTTCTTACTCTCGATCGCTCACCGTGTTGCATCTAGGCACTGTTTGACGGAGAGACGGCGTTGCCTGACACGGAAGGCCGCCCGAGGCCAGAGAGCGTGATAGTGGACCATATAAGCTCACAGTCGAGCAAGGCGTCACTATCGCTACCTTCGCAGCCTCTACCGGGTGCCGGGATGTTGGACAAACCGCGAGTGTGCGTGAAGTTTGGCACAGCACTGCCTGTGGCTACCTTGCTTACATGTTGATTGTTACTGCAGGTTCGACGGGAGAGAAGGGTTTCAGTTGTACGACTTGCGTGGGAAACCTGGCTCACAGTCGCCTGTGGACCGGTAGTGGTGGGTGGAGTCTAACACGGTTATGAACGTTGGTTTTTGGGAACTCTGGGGCGCTCAGTAATTTCTGGGGCATATCGCTTCTCGGGTTTTCATGTAGTCATTTTGCATTTTGTTTTTTTAATCGGTTAGGTTAAGTTGTTGTGTGAGTAGGGTCGTAGTATAATTGAGACTTGTTTGAATCTGCACACGGACAACGAAGGCCCAGATACAGGGTGGAAACTCGGCACATTAGACGAGCAAAGAGGGCATGTTCAAGACACAGCTTGTGCCTCGGCAATAGCATATTGGCTAACATTTCGATGATGTCGCCTTGCTCGCTACCTTCCCCGGACTTACATATGAAATATACCTCTCAAGCAGGCGAGCCCGGCCGAAGTACTGAACTACTGGATGGGTCCAAGCTTGGACATATCGCAACCGGCGCGCAGTCTCAGCGGTGGTGAGCCCATCGTTGGCGCCTCCTCCGTCAATCTGCACGCCTCAGTGCCTGTACTACTCCCAGCTCGTCGCGACTCCGAGCGTCGGGGAGCGGCATTTGTCCTGTAAATTGAGATAACGAGGAACCGAAAATTGTGGCGCACACCGTGGTTGTCCGATTCGGACTCACCGGATCACATCCAGCATAGAACAGCCGAATGGGTGGGTAGTGCGCATGATCTGGATATCTGGACGGATTTTTGTCGTATAGTGGGCAGAACACCGGTAGAATCGTGAATGCCTACGGCCTCCTAGTGAATGCCCGGCAATGCGGTGGTCGGAGAGCGCCTATTTCGGGTGATGGCAGCCACGTGGTACTATACCCCCTGAGGACTAGCGCCGCCCACGATACGGCCCCGTGACAAGGGACGAGCCGGACGAGCCACTGCTCCGCTGCGCACGATGCCAAGTCGATCGGTGCATGCCAGCCCTGGCTACCGTCCCCAGTGCGGAGACTAGGCACCCCGGGGCCCGCACCTTCTTCTCATAACAAGCGTTTTTGGCACTCAAGGTCCCCCTCGTCCTTGTTCTGCCGCGGCGACCCCCGCTCTGCTCTGTACCGCTCTGTACTGGTTCATCCGAACTGTTCTGGACTGATTGGCTGCCTTCGTCATCATGGCCCCTGTGGGTGCGGTCAGCTTCATGCCGGAGACCCCGTTGGACATTGTGCTCTACACTGGGCGATGGTGGGAGCATCGTCGTGAGTGGTTCGCGTTCTGTATTCCTGGTGCCGGGGCGAACCAATATTTGCATAGACCTCTTGATACTTAACCTGATGCTGGTTGTCCCGCTGGTTACGTCATATGCTAATGGTTTCGGTGAGCAGTCTCTACGCTATGTATACCACAGCTCTAACGTGGGAGGTAGATGGGTCGATGATGAACGGGCTGCAGTCGGTCGCCGAATGGCAAGAGTACTTTGGTACGTGTTGGTGTTGACACTCTAAAATCGACATGCCAATCGCGCCTACGTCGTCTAGGGTATCCAACTTCCGAGCAGCTCGGCCTCTTCAACGCAATCCAAAACATCGGGTGGGCACTATCTATACACGAGCGCTATGCCTGGTCTCACCTGGTTGCGCAGAGCGTTGTGCGCAATACCCCCCGCACCTTTCATCTCGGACAGATTCGGCCGCCGTACTGGCATATTCACTGGGGCGGCCATCACCCTCGTCGGCGCAATCGTCCAGGTGCGTTCTCCACTGACACTCCTTTGAACTGCGGGGCGACACTGAAGTGGTGGCGTGATAGACTTTGACACGGGACTTGTCCACATTTATCGCGGCACGTTTTTTAATAGGTTTCGGCACGACTATTGTGGGTTGGTCCAAATCTAGCTGCGGATGACATATGCTGACACGGGTGGGGTGTTCCAGGCGATGATGGCCTCACCACTCTTAATTTCTGAGCTCGCATATCCAACGCACCGCGCGTCGCTCACAGCATTGTACGGTTGCTTGTGGTTCTCTGGCTCGATCGTTGCGGGTACGTCTCCTTTTTTTCCCATGCGAACGTGGGCTAATAGGCGGTGGTCAGGCTGGTCGACATTCGGCACATTTCGGATTCCAAACGACTGGTCCTGGCGTATTCCTTCTGCCCTCCAGGGTGTCGCGAGCCTGATCCAGTTTGTGTTCGTGTGGTTTATTCCGGACAGTCCTCGTTGGTGTGCGCCATTTATTCTCAACATTTCCGGAAATGGGTTATTGACAGTAGCTATAGTGATATCTGTGGGACGGGATCAAGAAGCGCGAGAGTTGCTGAAAAAGTGGCATGCGGGCGGGGAGGAGAATAACGGGCTGGTGCATTTCGAGTACCATGAGATCAAGCGGGCGATCGCGTTGGAGGCAGAGCGAGGCAAGTCTCGTACTTTTTACTCTTTCCTTTGCTTAAAAACACGACTACGTTGCACAGACCGTTCGACATGGTTCGACTTGTTCCGTACACCAGGAAACCGCCGGCGTATGCGGATTATCATCGCGATTGCACTGTTCTCGCAGCTCAGCGGGAACGGGTTGATCGGCTATTATCTTGAGAGGGTACATCACCCCTCCCGCCTTGAAACGCCAGGGTTGAGCTGATGGTCGTGGAACCAGGTCCTCAGCGGAATCGGAATAGTGAGTTCTAGGGACCAAACCTTGATCAACGCCTGCATCGCCGTCTGGAACTGTGAGTCTATTCGCCATGTTGGTGGATCAATCGCTCACTTGATGCTAGTCATCTTTGCTGTTGGCGCGTCCTTGGGCGTCGACAAGTTTGGGCGACGAAAGCTGATTTTGACGAGCAACATTGGCATGGTACGCCCGCTTGACTTGTTCTCAGACATTTGGTTGACGAGTTGGCCTTGGGCAGCTCATTGGTTTTGCGGTTCTCACGGCTTGTGCTGGGGTTTACCAAAACACTGGCCAGGCACGCGCGGGGCATGCAGTACTCGCGATGGTATTTGTGTACCAGGCTGCTTACGCGATCGCTTATACTCCCCGTACGTCTTTTCGTCATTTGATATGGGTATATGCGCTTACTGGTTGGTGTGAGGTAGTATTGGTTTCGTATAGCGTTGAGATCCTGCCGTTCTTTTTACGGGCCAAGGGCTTGGCGGTACTGTACATCACGATTACGGCTACATTGATCTTTAGTCAATACGTGGGTATTTTTGGCTTTTCATTCTTAGATGCAGCTGTTTATGGAACTTGATGGCAGGTGAATCCTATTGCGCTCGAAGCGTTGCGATGGAAGTATTGTAAGCCCACGTCTTTGAATCGTGTCATCCAAGTTGAACTGGGCAACATAGATTTAATATACACGATATGGCTTGTATTCGAGCTGGCGTTTGTATACTTCTTTGCTGTCGAAACAAGGGGTCGATCACTGGAAGAAACAGCCGTGGGTGTTTCGCCATTCTGCTCTGACTTGTGATTGCTTATCGCCCTATTCTAGGCGCTGTTCGACGGAGATGCGGCGTTGCCTGACACGGAAGACCGCCCGAAGCCCGAGAGTGTGATGGCGGACCATGTAAGCTCGCAGTCGAGCAAGGCCTCGCTTCCACTGACTACGCAGCCCCCACCGACTGGGGCGGACAAACCGCGAGTGTACGTGGAACCCGACACAGCATTGCCTGTGAATCGCTCACACGTTGCTAGCAGGTTCGATGGGAGGGAAGGTTTTCAGTTGTACGACCTGCGTGGAAAACCGGGGTCGCGCTCGTTTGCGAGCCGGTAGTGGTGGTCAATGTACGGAAATGGATTATTTTGGGGATATATAGGGTGCTTTGTGTAGTTTTTTTTGCATTACATACTGTTTTTATAAGTCCGAGTTGTTGTGCGAATGAGAGTTTGCATGGATGGAGGGGCGGTGTTCAGATTCAGGGACGGCGCCAAGGTCAATGACGACCAAGCGCAAAGGATCCTTTCTCGTACTTTTTACTGCTGTCGTCGACTGTCGTTTCTGCATCCTCCCCGTCGTCTAACCGGAGCTCCCTCTTCTGTTTCCGCTGCGCCGTCTCATCTGCGGCAGTGTCAAGCCCAGAAAAGTCTGCTATAATAAGCGCGGGGATGGCTCCAGCCCCGTTTGCGCTCGCTCCGCTGCAGACGCACCAAGATCGTTCTCCTTCGCGCTCCATGACGCCCCAGAGCCGCAGCTCGGCCTCGGATGACGAGGCCAACAGTCCGTTGCTCGGTCGGAGCGAGAGTCCGCCCATCGGTCGCATGTTTGAGCGCGCGCGGACCAAACCACAACGACACAACCGACGACGCACGGGGACGTCCGGCCAGTGGACCGGGCTCGCGCTAGATGTATTTTATTTCTTACTTAGACAGAGGTGGTTCCCGACGCGGCCCGCGACGATTGTGAGTTTTATGTGTTGGTGGGTCGGTTGAGATGGAGCTGATGGATGCGCGCTAGGCGAGCACGGTGGTTGTGCTCGGGCTGTTTACCACCGCGTTGACGTTTTCGATTATCTATTTTGTCAACTCGTTCAAATCTGCGCTGCCATGGCGCAGCTATTGTCTCGAGACTGCGCCGTTTCCGCCGGCAAACTACACCACGCTGCCCCCCGTCGGCGTCTTTCTCGGCGTGTTGACGGTCGCGTCGGGCTATGAGCGGAGGATGATGATCCGGGAGAGCTATGCTGCGCACCCCGCGAGTCGGATTGCGGGCACCGAGAGGACAGTCGTGCGGTTCATTATGGGTCGACCATCAAAGGAGCATGAACGGAGTGTTGCGCTCGAGATGGACAGTGAGTCGTCTTCATTTCGTTGACCGTGTTCGAGCTAAGCGTCGACAGTTCACAACGACATTGTCATTCTCCCGATCAAGGAGAACATGAACGACGGAAAGTCGTTTGCCTACTTTCAATGGGCGTACTACAATGGGCTTGTACCCCCGCCGCCCGGCTTGCCCGAGCTCAACAACCGGACGGTTACCCTTGCGGCGCACGACCCACGCGGAGTTAGCCCGCGGGGGTGGGTCTCTCCTGACTATGTGCTCAAAGTCGATGACGATTCGTTTGTCATGCTCGGCGAGATCGAGGCGAGGTTGAGGGTCACTCCGAGGAGTATGCTTTATTGGGGGTGTGAGTACCGATTTTTCATTTTCGCTATGAGTTTTAGTTGACTGTGGCATAGACGTCGTGAAGAAAAAGTTTATTGGTGGGGAATCCTATGCGCTCTCGTGGGACCTGGTACAATATGTCGCGACTTCGAAACAGCTACTTGGCATGACGCGTGGCGAGGAGGACCAGGTGACGGCGCGATGGATGAAGGCCCACCCGCGCGCAAGCGAGATCGTTTGGTGGAACGAACGCTGTTGGATATACGACCACCCTAAAGCGAGCACCGTCTATTCTCACGGGTTCCTATTCCCGAGCGAGGTACACCGCGTACGCGAGTTTGCGGCGCAGCAGGCGAAACGGGTGGCCGAGGGCGAGGGTGCTGCGGGCGGAGACGGCGGCGGAACCCCCGAAGAAGGCATGATACCCGTCGAGGACGATCCCCGCGCGGATCCGCGCCACAGCAGCGTCGCGACGTTCCGGCACCGGTACGAGTACAAGACGGCTTCGCACTGGCCGTCGCGATACAGCCCGCCACGTGTGAATCTGACGCTCGAGCAGTCGGTCGAGGCGCTTGTGGAGGGGTCTGGGATGTCGATGATTGCGCCTGGAGCGGATGCGCAAAAGGTGTGGGAGGCGCGGGAGAATTGGGACGAGAAGTATAGAGGTGGACGGGTGGGTGGGAGTGTGGTTGTGCATTATGTGAAGAAGCGGGAGTGGTGGTTGGAGTGTGTGGAGATTATGCTTGGTTCGAAAGGGCTGGGCATGCGGCCAGATGGGGGAGGCGGGACACCACCGAGCGGGGGGCGGGCGATCGGGCAGCGCGAGTGGGAGTGGGAGGAACGATAACCTCTGTGTCTATGCTGTTTGCTGGGTTCGGTTATATATTGTCTGGGGTGCGCAGGTGCTGGTCATACATACATGTTGCATAGGAAGTGTGGTGTACTTGTTTCCGTTCTTTTTTCTTTGCTTACCCGCTTTGCTTGGGCAGTGTTATTCGTGTGCGTGCAAAGTACAGTAGTATATCTTGTATAAAGTCTTTCGAATTAAAAGACGTAGTTTATTTAGATGGTCATTTTGGGTGGGCGCTTGTCAAGCTTGAGCATGGGTCCATCGCTTGGAAGGGTTGGTGCTTAATTCTAGCTGTATGCGTTCAACATGTTGTATACATACATATATATAACTTTGCAGATGCAAGTTATTGGGCGGCCGTCGAATACCAGAGAGTGGGGCGGTGCACAGCAGACAGCGCACGAGTTTGGCGCGCGACGCGGGCACAGATCCAACGTGCCAATTTGTCTCAACTTGGTTGGTTGTCGCGAGCAGGCCCAGAATTGACAACCACCAAGATATTGTCGGCCTCACCCATATCGACTAGTATCTCCCAGTAGGCAGCTCTTGGAACGGCGTACGGCCGGATAACTATTCGGCTTACGGTCACGTCAACCACTTTTATACCCGCCTCTCGCTTCTCAACACCCGTGCGTATTTTACACCTCCCAACTGATATACAACGCTAGTGTGCACCCTTCCCACTCAACATTTCATATAGTAGCCCCTCGAACTACGTTCACCCTGAAATTATGGAGACGACTTTACTCGAAAAATGGCTCGGCTCTCCCGATCCTACCACCGTCTCGCTGCCCGAGTTCACAACGGGGGCACGCAGGGCCTCTGCGATTTTCGAAGCTCCTGTGCGGCTTATCAGTTGCCACTGCCGAGGTATTCACGAATACATCCTGGTGCATTGCTCTGTTACCCTCCCCACCGCCCAGCGGCCCGTTATGGTTTATTTTCGTCTAGAGCGCAAGCCGACTAACATAAGCGTGCGGCTTTTAACCGGGAAATCTCAACCTGCCGCAGACACTATATGCATCAGCGCGAACGCTGAGGCCTTGCACCAAAAAGGCTCGTTGGCGATACGGGGCTATTTTGTTTTCAATCAGGAGAACCATGTGCCCCAGACCCCCGTGCTTAAGCATATCCTAGAGATGTACGAATGCCTGGCTCAAGTGTCGACAACTTTTTCTTTCTTCGCGACCAATTGTCGCTGGTTCTGTTTTAGCCTGTTGGAGTGCTTGCAAGGCTGCAAATCCTGCTTCGGGGGACAATGGTTCGAACTTGGTGGGATGAGCACCGTTCCGATACAAGACACCCAAGCGGCCATTCAAGCCAAGAATCGATACTTGGAGAATAAACATTCGGGTTGCTGTCACAACCTTCGGACTAGTTCAACTATGCCGGTGCTTGTGGCGGAAACAAGCACGACTGGGTATGCAGTGCAGGATATAATTAAAGCAGAGAATCCACGTAGGTGTCTCATGCCGTCTCTTGTGTGCGGACTGATTGGGCGTCGTAGCGTCGATCCAGAATCTGGCAGACCCCTGCGAGGCACATTTCACAAGAGGACTAACTACGCCGCCCCCCCAAGGGGCCCAGCTACCCAATGGGAACACGCATCTAGCGGTGCCCGATAATGCATCTCCACAGCCTCTGTCGAACGAAACACCGGCATTCGTAGGCAAGTCGCCGTGCAATCAGTCCCCAATCCCTTACCGACTGTTGGCCCTCCAAACACTGGTGCTGTATTAGACCCAGATAACCTCGGCAAATCTCATCCGCTGGGAGACAACGGGTTCGGTTCATCGGCACCATTAAAAATAAGCAGGGGGATGGTACGTTGTCTCGGTTGGAGTTAGACTAATTCTCAATTTTTGAAAGCCATTATCCAGTGTAATTGCTATTCTCGTCGGACATGAGTGCCATAATATTACCAAGGACCTGGACCTGTCAACCTGCACCGAATACCCTATCTCTTCCGGCGGGTTCGGCGATGTATATCGAGGGCAACTAGAGGATGGCACTTCAGTCGCAATCAAATGCATGAGAATCATTGTCGACCCACATTCTAGTGAGCAACAGAAGCACTTCAAGGTAAGTACGCGTCGGTCGAGTTACACCCTGCACACTCTCACTATGCGATTATTTATTAGGATGCTGCGCGTGAGATTCACACATGGTCAAAGCTCAACCATCGCTACGTTTCAAGATTCCTCGGACTAGCTGAATTTCATGGACAGATAGCGATGGTGTCCCCCTGGGCTCAGCACGGCTCACTACTTATGTTTCTAGCAGAGCGGCCTGACTTGAATCGCCCTCGACTGGTAAATACGAAGCGCTTGTTCTCACACAACAGCTTAACGTGCCCGCGTAGTGTATGCAAATAGCTGAAGGACTAGCCTTCTTGCACCAGTGTAGCGTGGTAAGTGTTCTAATTTAACGTGTCAGGCCTACACGGTCACTCATCGGGCCATAAATAGGTGCACGGTGACCTAAAGAGTGTGAGTTCCCACTGTTTGGGTGTAATATTTAAATTCTCAGATATTATTATAGGCAAACGTTCTAGTGTCCGAGGCTCACGAGCCTCTACTTGCTGATTTTGGTAGTGCTACCTTGCAAGAGCGCACTCTGCAATTCACGTGTGCCACAGCCGGAACCAGTTTCTCACTTCGTTGGGCTGTGAGTCAATGGTGTCTGATGCCTGTTTATAATGCAGTATTTTAATCGGTGTCTTAGGCTCCTGAATTACTGGATGGAAGTCCATTGAGTGTTGCGGCTGATGTGTATGCGCTCGGGATGGTAAGCTCCCGCGTTACTCGTAAAATTATTTGTTTTCACTCGTTTCAACAATGTGTAGACTATTCTGGTGGGTTCCTGCGAACCCAGTTGCAACACCCCTAATCAGTGCCACAGGAGGTTATCACCGGCAGCGTGCCATACGCTGAATTAGCGAGGGACATGGCTGTGATGAACTCGATAAACAATAGACGACATCCAGAGCGACCACAAGCGCATATACCAACGGAGAGTAAACATGGTGATGCCCTATGGGAGCTGCTCACGAGCTGTTGGGATTTTGAGCCCGAGTCCCGCCCATCAGCCCAATTAGTACAGGATAAGGTGGGCGTGGTGTCATCTGGGGGTTACACTCCTGCTAAGTTGAGTCGCAGATGGGAGCGATTGCTCCTGAAGGGCTGGATCTGCGGAGGTGATTACCAGAGAGTGGAGTTTTTACCACACTGTCTATGTATGACCAAGTGCGAGCGTGTTTCAGTTGCGAGGTTGGAATGTTGTATTTCCGTTCCCATATTGCTGCTTTGCCATTTTGCCATTTGCTTTGGCGTCTCTACTTGAATTCGTGCAGGATCTATTTGTATGTGCCATGTAACAATGGTGGGAGGAGAATTGGTGCGATCAATGGTAGTTTTGGCCACAAATTAACGTTCCTTTGTCAGATAACATTGATTCGAGCCCGTGGTGACGCTACACGAGACCGCCTAGTCGGGCCACCTCGTCTCAGTTCGGGTAGGAGAAGGGCGAAGGATAGTGGGGGACTAGCAGAAACTGTTCCGTTGACCAAAGGAATGAAAGTGATGGTAACTCATAATATAGAGACGAGGCTGGACGTGGTAAACGGCGCCCTGGGGACTGTCAAGCGCGTCGTTGTCCATGGCGGGACCTTTGACTCGAATGCGAACGATTAAAATATGCTCGTGCTCCCACATTCCACACGCATGTATTTCAGTTCGTCTGGGCTGAGTCACTCGCAGGCTTAGAGGCGAGCGTTGTGCCGATCGTACCATGTGTGTAGTGGTGGTGGATCTAGGTAGAGGGAAATGGGTCACGATTTGGTGCGAGCAACCCCCACCCACACCACCGACTATTGATCGCAGTGGCAGACTCTGCCTTACATTATAGAACAACCCCACCTTCCAGAGGGCTAATGCCGTTCGATGCGTATGTTGCCTTGGGCTGGGGTGGGGACCGGTAAACAATACATCTCTTGCGATATTTTGACCCTGAGCTATTTACCGCTCCTCCTGGCAAGCACCTACGGACAGCGGATCGTGAATCTGCAAGGTTAGACGAGGAAAACAAGCATATCCTTGCCTATCGTGCTCACCTCGGCAATGTCCACCTGCAGAAAGTGGGGGTCCTAGCAGAGCTCAGAGAATACACGATACTTAGCAGAGAGGCGGATCCTGTGTAATGTTTTGTGAC
This sequence comes from Ceratobasidium sp. 414, assembly GCA_019616945.1. Classification (NCBI taxonomy): domain Eukaryota; kingdom Fungi; phylum Basidiomycota; class Agaricomycetes; order Cantharellales; family Ceratobasidiaceae; genus Ceratobasidium; species Ceratobasidium sp. 414. The sequence goes on along the minus strand of WSTK01000188.1, from coordinate 29,384 downwards.
TGAATATGGTACTAACACAAGCATGCATTTTCGATTTGGGGCAGGCGAAAGCGCCCGGGTCATGTGACGACACAACTTTGTTTTGCATGTTAAAATGCTGACTAATTATTCGGGGTGATTTACAGTCCAGCGACAGCCACACTCAACATACCCGACTTGACCGACTTGACCAACGCCCGGTGGGAACTTCCTTGCACATCTGGACGACATGGAGCCCTATATGTCACGTCCTGCACCTGACTTTATCCTTCCTGACGTTGGCCCTGATCTTGACCCATCGGCTAGTGTATTGAGCGTATATTCTTCAAGTGCCAAGCTGGACGACGCCACCGACGAGGCTGGGTTACTAGCGGTGTTTAATTGTGAGGATAGTCCTGTACCATTAGCTCCGGTTGGTAACATTGGCGTTACATATATCAAGCGGCTTACCCTGGCATGATCAAGGCTACCAAGCTTGCTTCTGGCACTACGCAAGCAATTGGCAGCTCCTTACCCTATAAATTCCCCGGCCATGCTGGTGAAAACACGAAAGGTGGAACGGCGGTCGGCTCTTCAACGCGAATAGTCGATGTTCCAACCAACGGCAAGACACCAGATGTAACCACAAAGAGAAAGAGGAGCCAGGATGAGACCAGGGAAAATGAGGTTCCTAGAAAGGGGAAGGTGAGCGTGCACTCGAACACCCCGCCTCGTGTTACCTATTTGACCCAATTACAATATTCCTAGTGTCTCAAAGGGTTTCAGGTGAACATGGAAGACCTCGATAACTCTGGTGGTCTAGGCGTGCCAACCGAGCTCTTAACCAGGGCGCCACTAGCGTCTCAACTAGGCGTAACCACGGTGAGTTATACTCGTCACACTTAAATATAGGCTCATAATGTGGCAGTCACCATCTTATGTAGTTTGTGATACTGGGTGTCCCATCGACTCTCAGCGTTTCCCGTTGCACGATGTGAGCGAGTCTGCTGCCCATGGAACTGGTCGCCAGCAGCCCTTGCCACACAAATTTCCAGCTTCGCCAATCAACTCGCACGAACTGTCAAAGAGTGTGGCAAGCAACGCTGCGCTCGATGCAGCCACCGCGGCAATTGCCTGTGCGGGGACCAGCCTCGATATCAACAACATAGGTCTCTTGAATGGCCTCTGCGAGAGACTGGACAACCCGGATCTCTATACCTGCCCAATCACGCGCCAGCGTATCATTGAGCTCCTCGAGGTGCGTTGTGTGTGGAATATTTGATGGGAATATCGACATTGACGATGCGTAGATTGCAAGCAAGGAAATCGCCAAGACGTGTGCTGCCGGGCTCTGGGAGATCACGGCTCGTGTTGCCCAGGAGCATCACTTTGTGTGCCCCCCGCAGATGGAGGACACAGTCAAGAGCTATATCAAGATGATTGACACGGTCAACGAAAATTCGCGCTTGTTTGATGAGGGCGACTTGATAGGTCTGTTAACTCGCATTCAATCTGTCGCTGTGACTCTGAACTTGATATATCAGCTCGACTACACAAGATTGACCAATCCAAGCCGTTCCAGACAAAAATACCTGCGAGTGCTGCCTGTCTTTTCTGTCAAAGTAGGTCGTCTGCGAATGTGACAGGCTGAGGCTCACCTGTCACGACCCGTCAGGACGCGAGCTGAGACGACTATATTCGGCGAAGGTGGAGGCGTGATCGATCACGTGCCCTTGTTTACCGGTGGCAAACCGAGGTGGACGTGTGCGCGTTCGTGATCTTCAAGTGGCGGGATTGCCACGAGATACGGCGACTTGGTGAGAAGGAGATAGTGTGTCGGACGATGGATGCCTGGGACGAGTAAAGTAGGAGGTTCCCTAGAAGCCCTAACGAGTAAAGTGGTGTACGAGAAGCGAGGATAACTAAGTGGCGAGCTTCCAGAGTGAAGTCCTAAAGGGGACTCTAGAGTGTAGAGACGACAAGGTGAAGCAAGCTGGAGTATCCAGGCTTGCGCACCGCTGTATTTATACTACGTACATGAGTGTGAGTCATACAGCGGAATGGCAGAAGCTGCGCATCGGCACAAGACGCGCGTACACCAGAGTCAAGCTGCGCAGCCGAGGCTGGCGTGTACACCGAGTCAGAGTCCAGAAGCCGAGAAGGCACACGCTAAAGCCGGAGGCAAGAAGGGCGAGCCACGAGAAAAGTTGGGGGTAAGGAAACTCCCGACATCACCCTTGTTTTCCAGGGAGCAAGATTAAGTGCAATGGATCTTTGCCGCAGTGCGATATGTGCACCAAGTACCGCCAGGCCAAGTGCGAGTATCCGCAGGAGTCACACTATGGTGGCTTCTCGAACCGAGGTGGCCTTTATTACGTTGTCCCTATGTGTCCTGGTATTGCTGCCACCACATCTGTCGTGCCGGGCACCCCACCCCTAGTGCATCTAGATCTCGGCAAGCCCGTTAACGGCTATGCTCTCCCTATCCCAAGTATCACCCCCACCTACACCCTCCCAGGATCCCCACCTTCTGGCTCGGCTATAGGTTTGATGCACGGAGGCCCCCAGCGCACCAACACCCCGACATCTGCCCGACAAGAGCCACGCCATGACTCCTATACCTCGTCGTCTACAGGCGTATTTCCACACTATGATCCGCAGGTTAACTATAGCTTACACCACGACGATGGTGACAACCAAGAGGACCACCGTGAAATGGGCTGGGGTGTGATATTTGCCGATGAAGAGGACGATGAAGTCGAATCAGTGTCTTTGACATGGTCTCAGATTTTCCAGAGTCGACACAAACAGTGTATCAACTGCGACACAGGTACGCCTCGTACACATGTGTTATTTGAGCCCACTAATGAGTGTCCAGACAAGACGTCGCTCTGGCACGAAGGCAAGGACGGACAGACGATATGTAATGAGTGCCAAATATAGTGAGTGGGATTGGATCAGGGTGTGCTCGAGCGTTTGATTTATATTTGCCGACCACCGCCAATGCACAGCTCGGTAGTTGAGGGGCGACCAGGGCACCAGCCTCCGTCAAAAATAAGTAGGAGTATGGTACATTGTTTTGGTTGCAGTTGGACTATTTCTCAATTTCGCGAAAGCCATTGTCTAGTGTGATTACTACTCTTGTCGAACATAAGTGCCAAGATATTACCACAACCCTGGACCTGCCAGGCTGCAGCGAGTATCCCGTCGCTTCTGGGGGATTCGGTGATGTATACCAAGGGCAACTAAAGAATGGCAGTCCGGTCGCAATTAAATGCATGAGAATCGTTGTCGATCCGCGTTCTAGTGAGCAGCGGAAGCATTTCAAGGCAAGCACACACCAGTCTGGCTACCTCAGCACTCTCTCACTACTATACTATTCGCCAGGATGCTGCGCGTGAGATTTACACCTGGTCAAAACTCAACCACCGCTATGTTTCAAGGTTCCTCGGACTAGCCGAGTTTCGTGGGCAAATAGCAATGGTGTCCCCCTGGGCTCAGTATGGTTCCCTACCCACGTTTCTAAGGACACGACCTCACCTGAATCGCCCTCGACTGGTAGATACAAAGCGCCTCCTCCCTCGTGCTACAACTCACACTGGTATAGTGTATGCAGATAGCAGAAGGACTAGCGTTTTTGCATCAATGCAGCGTGGCGAGTATTATAATTTACTTCAGTATGGCTTACACAGCTGCTGACGAGATTGTAAATAGGTGCACGGCGATCTGAAGGCCGTAAGTCTGCACTATCTGAATTTGGTACTTTCTGATGAGTTGTCGTAGGCAAACGTTCTGGTGTCTGCGGGTTACGAGCCTCTGCTTGCCGATTTTGGAAGTGCTACCTTGCAAGAGCGCACTTTGCAGTTCACGTATACCACAACCAAGCGCCATTTCTCAGTTCGTTGGGCTGTGAGTAGATGGTGTCTGATATCTACATGTGAAAGCTGTGTTTTAATAGGTATCGTAGGCTCCCGAATTGTTGCATGAAGGTCCGTTGAGTGCAGCAGCCGATGTGTACGCCCTGGGAATGGTAAGCACCTATGTTACTCATAAGGCTCGTCGTTTTCATTCATTTCAATGTGTAGACTATTCTGGTGGGTTCCTGCGATCCCGGTCGTGACACCCCCTAACTAGCACCATAGGAAGTTATCACCGGCATCGTGCCGTATGCTGAATTAAAGAGGGACATGGCTGTGATGAACTCGATAAACAGCAGACAACATCCGAAGCGACAACAATCGCATATACCAACAGAGAGTAAACACGGTGATGCCCTATGGGAGACACTCACGAGCTGCTGGGCTTTTGAACCTGAGTCCCGTCCATCAGCCCAATTAGTACAGGACAAGGTGAGTGTACTATATTCTGGGGGTAACACTCCTACTTATGTTGAATTGTAGATGGCAATGATTACCCCCGACGGACTAACTGAGTATTGGTAGTAAGATTTTTGCGGTACACTGACGGTGCACAAGTGAGCGCAAGCGTGCTTTTTTAGTAGTGAGGTTGAACCGTTATGTTTCTGTTATCATTTTGCTGCTTTGTTATTTTGCTTTGGTGTCTCTACTTGTGCGCACAGGATGCGTTTGTATATGTCATGCAGCGCCGGAAGATAATTGTGCGATTGTTGGTATTCTTGACCACGAATTAACATCCCTTTGTCGGGCCGATCCAGCCATTATGTGATTTTATCGGTGCTGCGGCTGTGCCAAGCGCTTACATGTTGACACTACGTTGATCGGAGCTGGAGCGTGGTTGACATTCCTGCGATCATCGCTGGCAAAGGGCTCGTCCTCTCAGACGCAAAATATGTAAGTTTGAGGCGCGGTGTATTCGCTGATAGCTCGCGCTGGCCGTTTGTTCCCTCTACCCTCCGGTTTAGCCACAGAGCTTGTACTCCCGCCGCCCGGCCTGCCCGAGCTTGACAACCGGACGGTTACCCTTGCGGCGCACGACCCGCACGGAGTTAACCCGCGGGGGTGGGTCTCTTCGACTATGTGCTCAAAGTCCATGATGATTCGTTTGTCAGGCTCAGCGAGATCAAGACGAGGTTGAGGATTACTCCTCGGAGTATGCTTTATTGGGGGTGTGAGTACTTATTTTTATTCTCGCTATGAGTTCTAGTTGACTGTAGTTGACTGTCGCCTAGACGTTGGAAAGAAAGAATTCATTGGTGGAAACTCCTATGCGCTCTCCTGGTACCTGGTATAATATGTCGCAACTCCGAAACAGCTACTTGACATGACGCGTGGCGAGGAGGACCAGGTGACGGTGCGATGGATGAAGGCCCCCGCGCGCAAGCGAGATCATCTGGCCGAACGAACGATGTTGGATATACGACCATCCTAAAGCGAGCACTGTCTATTCCCACACGGGTTCCTATTCCCGAGCGGGATACACCGCGTACGCGAGTTTGCGGCGCAGCAGGCGAAAAGGGTGGCCGAGGACGAAGGTGCTGCGGGCGAAGACGGCGGCGGAAACTCCGAGGAAGGCATAATACCCGTCGAGGACGATCCCCGCGCGGATCCGCGCCACAGCAGCGTCGCGACGTTCCGACACCGGTACGAGTACAAGACGGCTTCGCACTGGCCGACGCGATACAGCCCGCCACGTGTGAACCTGACGCTCGAGCAGTCGGTCGAGGCGCTTGTGGAGGGGTCTGGGATGTCGATGATTGTGCCTGGGGCGGATGCGCAAAAGGTGTGGGAGGCGCGGGAGAGTTGGGAAGAGAAGTATAGAGGTGGGCGGGTGCTACTGTACTCTGCACGCACACGAATAACGTTTGCTGCCCAAGCAAAGCGGGTAAACAAAAAAAGAACGGAAACAAGTACACCACACTTCCTATGCAATATGTGCACCCCAGAGAATATATAACCCAGCAAACAGTATAGACAGATGTCATCGTTCCTCCCACTCCCACTCGCGCTGCCCAATCGCCCGCCCCCCGCTCGGTGGTGTCCCGCCTCCACCATCTGGTCGCATACCCAGCCCTTCCGAACCAAGCATAATCTCCACACACTCTAACCACCACTCCCGCTTCTTCACATAATGTACAACCACACTTCCACCCATATAAAGGTTTTTCGAATTAAAAGGCGTAGTTAACAAGTTCCTTTGTTCTTTGCCATCTCGCCACATTTTCCTACCGCGCGCTACCCAGGGAATGCCCAAATCCCTAGAGAAAGCAGCCCTTTATCGCGCGGCGGATTCAAATGTGCCAGTTGTATCAACACGATGTTGTTGAGGACAAACCTAGAATTGACGGCCATCAAGCTGCCCGCCACCAGTCCACTACCCCACTCATATATCGACTAACATCCCTGTTGAATACTTGTTCGACGTCGCCAATCCACGCGCCAATTTTTTTGGTATCATCCTCCATAAGACAACGGAGCCTACACCAGGAAAAAGCGACACCCTTGCACAAAGTTGACTCTTCTCCCAGTAAACAGCTCTTGGAACGGCGTAAGGTCAGCACCTACAAATCTATGTTTTGATAACCGCTCGGCTCACAGTTGCCTCAATTACCTTAAATACACATACCTCTCGGTTCTCAACACCCATGCACATGGTATCTTCCAACTGATATACAAATGCTAATTTAGGTTCGTTCTATTCTATATAATAGCCTCTCGAACTACGCCTACCCTGGAATCATGGAGGCACCTCAACTCAACGAATGGCTCTACTCTCCCAATCCTGCACCCATCTCGTTGCCCAAGTTCAGAACCGAGGCATTCAAACTCCCTGTGGTTTTCAGAGCACTCGTGGAGCGTGTCAGCTGCCACCGTCTAGGTGTTCATGAATACATACTGGTGCATTGCTTGGTTACGCTCCCAGCCACCCGGGAAACCATTAAGGTTTATGTTCGTCTAGGGCGAAACCTGGCGCAACCTGGCGCAGACACTATACGCATCACTGGCGTGAGCGCCAAGACCTTGCACGAGACAGGCTCGTTGGCGATACGGGGCTATTTTGTTTTCAATCAGGGGTCTAATAATGCCCAACCGCTCATGCTCCACCACATCCTAGAGATATACGAGTACCTTGCCCAAGCGTCGCTCACTTATACTTCCCTTGGTACCAATTGTCGCTTGCTCTGCCCCGGCCTGTTGGAGTGTTTGCGAGGCTGCCGCTGCTTCCGAGGACAATGGTTCGAAATCAACAACAAATATTCCATTCCAGAGCAAGACCTTCAAGCGGTCATTCAAGCCAAGAATATATACTTGCATGATGAACATTCAGCTTGTTGCCTTCGCCGCTCTCGGGCTAGTTCGACCAAAGCAATCATGGATGGCGATGTAATGGAGGGTGCAAATCAAATGTACCAGGACCCTATCACGCCGTATACTCGGGGTAATCAGTCAGACCCCAATGAGACATACTTCACAAGATCAGCTACGCCACCGACCCAATGGACTAGCCAGCTATATTATTGGGGTATGCGTCCAGCAGCACCCGATAATGTGTTTCCACTAGAAACACTGGAATTCCTGGACGAGTCGTCACGTCCTTCCCACCACCTCCACATGCGCCCCTATCTCTCGCCCACAGTCGCCTGGCCTCCGAGTATTCGTGCCGTATCGGACCCAGCTAATCTCAATATGCCTCATCCGCTGAGAGAGAACCGGGCCGGTTCATGGACACCACCAAAAATAAGCAGGGAGACGGTACGTCGTCGCGGTTGGAGCTAGACTAATTCTCAACTTTCGAAAGCCATTATCCAGCGTGATCGCTATTCTCGTCGAACATGACTGTCAGGATATTACCAAGGCCCTGGACCTGTCAGGCTGCAGTGAATATCCTATTTCTTCTGGCGGGTTCGGCGATATATACCAAGGGCAACTAAAGAACGGCGCTTCAGTCGCAATCAAATGCATGAGAATAATTGTTGATCCAGATTCTAGTGAGCAGCAGAAGCATTTCAAGGCAAGTATGCGTTAGTCTGGTTGCTTCACGCACACCCTCACTATGCTATTATTTATTAGGATACTGCGCGTGAGATTCATACATGGTCGAAGCTCAACCATCCCTACATTTCAAGATTCCTCGGACTAGCTGAATTTCGTGGGCAGATAGCAATGGTATCCCCCTGGGCTCAGCACGGCTCACTACCTATGTTTCTAGCAAAACGGTCTGACCTGAATCGCCCCCGACTGGTAAATGCAAAACTCTCATTCTCTTACGCGATATCTCAATGTGCCCGCGTAGTGTATGCAAATAGCCGAAGGACTAGCATTCTTGCACCAGTGTAGCGTGGTAAGTATTTTAATTCAAGGTGCTAGGGCTTACACGGTCGCTGATTGGGCTGTGAATAGGTGCACGGTGACCTGAAGGGTGTAAGCCCCCTACCGTTTGGACTTGATGCTTAAATTCTCAGGGATTATTGTAGGCAAATGTTCTGGTGTCTGAGGCTCACGAGCCTCTGCTTGCCGACTTCGGTAGTGCCACCTTGCAAGAGCGCACTCTGCAATTTACGTGTACCACGACCAGAAACAATTTCTCACTTCGTTGGACAGTGAGTAAACTATAATTGATGCTTGCATACAATACAGTATTTTACCAAGTATCTTAGGCTCCCGAACTACTGGATGAAGGTCCCTTGAGTATCGCGGCTGATGTGTACGCGCTTGGGATGGTAAGCTCCCACGTTACTCGTCAAGTCTGTTTTTTTACCCGTTTCAATGTGTAGACTATTCTGGTGGGTTTCTGCGAACCCGGGTACAACACCCCTAATTTGCACTACAGGAAGTTATCACCGGCCAGGTGCCGTATGCCGAATTAAAAAGGGACCCGGCTGTGATGAACTCGATAAGTAACAAACGACACCCAAAGCGATCACAAGCGCATGTACCGACGGAGAGTAAACACGGTGATGCCCTATGGGAGCTGCTCACGAGCTGTTGGGCTTTTGAACCCAAGTCCCGTCCATCAGCCCAATTCGTACAGGACAAGGTGCGTATGGTATTATCTGGGGGTTACACTCCTGCTAACTTGGGTCGCAGATGGGGGTGATTACTCCTGAAGGGCTGACTCTGCGGAGGTGATTACCGGAGGGTCGGATTTTTACACTTACGGTGCTTGGCCAACTGCGAGCGCGTTTCAGCAGTGAGGTCGAAATGTTGTGTTTCCATTTGGTTTCCATTATCATTTTGCTGTTTTGCTATTTGCTTTGGCGTCTCTACTTGTGCGCGCGCGGGGTGTGTTTGTATATGTCATGTAACCCCGGAAGATAGTTCGAACGCTCGGTGGTATTTGTGACCACAAATTAACGTTCCTTTGTCGGGCCGATCCGGCCCTTGGTGGGATCTTATTGGTGCTGCGGCTGTGCCGAGCGCTTACACGTTGGCGCTGCGCGTTGATCTGGAGCTGGAGCGTGGTTGACATTCCCGCGATCATCGCTGGCAAAGAGCTCGTCCTCTCAGACGCAGAATATGTGAGTTTGAAGTGTGGTATATTCGCTGATAGCTCGTGTTGACCGCTTGTTCTCTCCCCTCCTCCAATTTAGCCACAGAGCGCATCACACTACAGCTGCGGCGCTGGGCAGATCCATCCACTTATAAACCTGCTTCACACTTGGCACACTTAGCATTGTTCGACCTACACTTTTCTCTACGCTACCCATGCGGTTGACGCGACTCGCGGCGCTTACGTCGCTCGTGGGGATCGCACATGATGTATCTCGTGTGTTGAGCCCTACACTAGGTTCGAGTATCTCCACTTGGCCAGGCGATGCACTAGGGTTAGGGGTGTCTGCGCAAAACCCGAGCGTCAAGGTCACGAAATTCGAGAACCTACCAAAGAACTTATTCTATTTCGACGATACCTCGGTGGGTCATTTGATTTGGGTGTCTGGCCGAGTGGGAATTGATTGCCGACGCGGTAGACACTTTTATACCATGACTCTGTGCAGGGTAATGTCTGGATGTCGGAGGACGAGGGGAAATCATGGGCCAAGGTCGATGGCGTGCCGTCTGGCCAGGCGATGATTCTCGTCGAGCATCCGTTTGATAACCGGATGGTGAGCGTTTATTTTGTCGGTACATGCAACAGAACTTCATGCGTTAGTAGGCGTTTATTTTAGGCGACGGTAAGAAACATTGGCGAACGAACAACCGCGGGAAGACATGGCAGTCATTCGAGGTGCCTCACCCGGTCGCCCTTACCTCGTCCCCACTGAGCTTCCACAGCGACAAGAAGAATTCCGAGTGGATCCTTATGCAGGCAAGTACTCACTTTCCTATATTGTTCCTCCTATCTCACTCGTCCGCCTTTAGGTTTGGGACTGCGAAAAGACAAATTGGGGCTTTTCGCAGAAATGTCATAGCGCAACTTACTACACCGAGGACGCGTTTTCGAGTCCGCCCAAGGTTTTGATTGGGTCCTCGCAAAAGTGCATCTTTGCTCATTCGAGCAGCGTGAAAACCATATCCGGTGGCAAGAAAAAGGTGACATTTGCGCCCAAACGCCCGCCCAGCCAGGTATGTCGAGGCCAGAGGGACGTAGATTATGTATTGATTGTGTTTGGGTGATAGGTATTCTGTGTTGCGTTTGATAAGACGACCGCAGAAGGGAGCACTAGCGTACGCACCAGCAGACTGTACACCAGTTCGGATTGGTTCCAAAAGGTGATGTTTGTTCGACTGTACGCACAGGCGCGGTATTTACTCGGCTACCAGGACATCGAAATAATCGATTTCGGCCTCGGTGAACGTGCATCTCGGGGCGTCATAGCTACCGGCATTGTCTCCAAATTCATGGTCGCCGCCCTCCGGGATCCAACTGGCAAATCCACCGAACTCTCGCTCCAAGTCACCCTTGATGGCCACACCTGGCACAAGGCTCACTTCCCACATGCTTCCTCCTCCAAACTGCTCGAAAACGCGTACACGATCGTCGAGAGCACGTCGCATAGCCTTGGCATCGACGTCCTTTTGCACTCGAACGCTGCGGTCGGGACGTTGTTCATGAGCAATAGCAATGGGACATTTTTCGTGCAGAGTTTGCAAGATACAAACCGGAACCGGGGAGGGTTTGTGGATTTCGAGGAGTTGGTTGGGATCGAGGGCGTGGGGATTGCGAATTACGTCAAGAACGCGCGGGCGGTGGAAGGACACAAGGCTGCGAAGCAGGTTAGGAGCGTGATCACGTTTGATGATGGTGCGTATAATCACGGTTTTATATGTTGAAATTGTTTCTGAGAGGTCGAGATGTATAGGAAGCTCCTGGGACCCGCTTAACCCTCCTTCGGACTCGGATTGCCGTTCTGCTTCGCGAGAGACATGTGCTCTGCATCTCTACTCTGTTTCGACACCGCACAACTATGGGCGCGTATTTTCATCTGCGGCTCCTGGTCTAGCTCTCGGCGTCGGGTCTGTGGGAACGCATCTGCGCCCATACGCAGAGTGCGATACGTATCTTAGTCGGGACGCTGGGTTGAATTGGAAACGAATTGCAAGTGGGGCCCATATGTACGAGGTTGGAGACCAGGGTGCCGTGATGGTTATCGCAGACGATGAGGAGCAGACCAAGGAAATCAAGTATAGCTGGGACGAAGGGAACAATTGGTAAGTGTCCTCTTTTGGTTTTGAATTACGCTGACGATGCCAAAACAGGAAAACGCTGGATCTAGGAGTGACGCTCCGCGCTCGCCTACTTACGACTGTACCCGACTCGACTTCGCTCAAGTTTATTCTCATTGGCACTCTCGCACGCTCGGATCAGGGTTCCGGCGGCCGACATGCGGTAGTGCATCTGGATTTCGAGCCTGGAAAGGGCCGCAAGTGCGAGAGTGGGGACTTTGAGAAATGGTATGCTCGGACGCTAAAGGGCAAGGAGTGCCTGATGGGACACAAGGTAAGTTGTAGTTACAAGTTTCGAGAGTGTTGCTGATAGTTCGCCGGTTGGGTAGCAATGGTACAACCGAAGAAAGGAGAAAGCGGATTGTTACGTTGGTGATAAGTTCATTGAAGCGCCTGAGCACGAGGATAATTGTCCTTGCGAGGATGAAGACTACGAGTGGTGCGTCCTCGTTCATTAGAGTCGTTTATATGACGCTTATCCTTGATTTTAGCGACTACAACTACGTCCGGCAAGGTTCCGAGTGTGTCGCCGCCGGTCCCGAACCGATCCCGCCGGACGTATGTAAGCAGGGCACACCTGGCGAAAAGTACATGGGTTCGTCTGGGTACCGGCTTATCCCGGGGAACACATGCGACCGTAGCAAGGGCACCAAAAAGGACGAAAAGGTGCAGAAAGATTGCTCCGCGGCACAAAAGCCACCTGGTGAGGTGTCACATCAAACCGCAGTCTTCAAGCGTCCGATTGTCGGGAACTGGTATTTCAAGGAGGCGAAGGTGGGTGTGGTGTCTCTGCATTGGATTGTGTGTTGATGGGTCCTTTGCAGACCATCCTTTTGCAACTGGACGACGGAACGGTCCATCAATCCTCAAATGAAGGATACTCCTGGACGACGCTCGTAAACGGCCACTACTTCGTTGCGGTTTATATGCACGAGTTCTCCCACGATCGCGCATATCTGTTTACCGACAAGGATCAGATGTACTACACTACGGACACTGCGCAACAGTGGCTCCCCATACACCTCCCGACCTCTCCAAACGGTCTCGGCATTGGCCTTCTCTCCTTCCACCCTCTGCAATCCGACTGGCTCATCTTCACCGGTTGGCACGGCTGCGAAGGCAACGACGTCTCCAACTGCCACTCCGAGGCATTCTACACTCTCGATCACGGACGTAACTGGAACTCGATCGAGAAATACGTCCGCACGTGTACATGGGCTCGTACTAGCGACTTGCGCATCGATCAGCGGCTCATTCTTTGTGAGAGCTACCGCGACAAGAAGGGCAATCAAAAATCGTTTGGTGGGGAGAACCCGTTGGAGTTTGTAGAAGGGAGCCAGTTCTTCAAGGATAAGCGCAAGGTGTTTAGCAGCGTAGTTGGGTTCGCCAAGTTCTCAGAATACTTGCTGGTTGCAGAGGTGACTGCAAATTTGGATGTGAGGTGACTGGACCTGACCTCTCCTGGTAGCTTACTCCCAAGACGAATTCGCTCGATCTACAAGTCTCGCTTGATGGTCGAAAGTTTGCTATGGGAAAGTTCCCACCTGGCATGTCCGTTAACAACCACGTATGATACTACAGTATTATTTACAAGCTCATGCTGACGATACTCGTGTAGGCATATACCGTCCTCGAATCGAGCACCGACTCCGTCTTCCTTCACGTGACCATGTCAGATACGCAAGGCGCCGAGTGGGGCAACGTTCTCAAGTCTAATTCCAACGGCACTTACTACGGGCTTTCCCTTGGCGCCGTCAACCGCAACTCGCGAGGTTATGTGGACTTCGAGAAGATGATTGGCTTGGATGGAATTGCTGTTATGAACATCGTGGCGAATCCACAAGAGGCTGAGCACACACAGAAGAAGAAGCTGCAGACGCGTATTACTCACAATGATGGTGCGTTTTAACCACACCGTTTTCGAGTGATTTTCAACTCTACCTTCACAGGCGGAACCTGGAAACCGATGGCGCCGCCGGCCAGGGACTCGCTTGGCCAGAACTACGCATGCAAGGGCACCGTGAGTTGCATTTTATCCATCGTCAACTCGATCCTAAAGACTCCCGCAGAACTGCGCGCTTCACATACACGGATACACAGAGCGATACGACGCTCGTGCCAAGTACAGCAGTCCTTCGGCAGTCGGGCTCATGATGGCCGTCGGAAGTGTTAGCGAATACCTTGCCCCCTACAAAGACAGCGACACGTTCCTCACCCGAGACGGAGGATTCACATGGGAGGAAGTGCACAAGGATGCACATTTGTTCGAATATGGCGACTCCGGCTCAATCATTGTCATCGTCAACGACGAGGAGGCGACAAATCACGTGCTATTCACGACCAACGAGGGCACAAGTTGGCGCGAGTACAAGTTCTCGGACGAAAAGTACCGCATTCGGTCGATTGTAACTGTGCCGTCAGATACGAGCCGCAAGTTTATCTTGCTCGGACACAAGGCTAATGACCAGCATACGTCCGTTGCCGTGCACGTTGACTTTTCGGCCATTACTTCGCGGAAGTGTGAGTGCCTTGCTTTCGTACACCAAAACAACTTGACTGAGGCTTCCATTCAGGCGTTTTGGATCCAGATCACCCGACCAAGGACGACTTTGAGCTTTGGAGCCCTAGTGAGGAACGGGAGGAGAAATGCTTATTTGGGCGACAGGTACGCACAGCCTCCTAGTTCTGCCAATGGTACTAACCAGCCACATAGGTGCTCTATCACCGCCGCCTGCGAGACCGAGACTGCTTTGTTGGAGATCAAGTTAAAACACCTAAGCGACTGGTAAAGAACTGCCCCTGCGTTATGTCGGATTTCGAATGGTAAGAGGGTTTGCCCAACTCCTCTTGCTTGTCTAACTTTGTCCATAGCGAATTTAACTACGTGCGCAATAGCGCCGGCGAATGCGCCCTCACACCTGGCGCACAATCCCTGCCGGGCGACGACACCTGTCCCGGGGATGATGCCGTTTGGTATGACCGGACTGCGTATCGCAAGATCCCCCACTCGTCTTGCGAGGGTGGCAACCGTATTGACCGAGGACCAGAACACCCCTGTCCCGGTATTGGTTCACACGGATACCTGTTCTGGGGCTTTATCATCCTGCTTCCCATTGCATTTGCGAGTGTTGCTGGGCTCCACTTTAAGAAGCACGGGTTTGCTACTGGGTAAGCCTTTGGTCTATGTGTGGCGCGACGTACTCTAACCCTTTGGAACAGCGGCATTCGACTCCCCGATCAAGGCTCGTATCAACGTCCGTGGGACAATGGGGGAATTGTTTCGACCCTGGCGTCTGTGCCAGTCGTAGTTGTGGCAGTATCCCGAGGGCTATATGCGCGGGCCACCTCTATGTTCCCTGGCAGTAGTTCCGGGAGATACCCAACGAGAGGTGGCTATAGGACCGTTGCGGTTGATGAAGATGCACAGGTTCTTCGGTTCGAGGATGACGAGTAGAGGCGAAGATGGAGAAGATGTGTTTCAAAAGTATATCTTGTTGTACCTGTGTCTGTTTGTGATCTGATATCTGACCGACTGTGTTTTGCTGTGAAATGTGTTACACCGCCGAGTATATCCACACGAAAGGGTTCAGCGATCTGGTCAAGTCGTATGAGCTTCAGGGCTAACACTCAGCTTATGGTCAGTGCTGTGCCATCCGCAGCACGACGGTACTGGAAGGCCGGACGTGCTGAGGCGAGGGCATCCGAGAGGTGCCGCCAGGCGACCTGAGGATGAGTGGCTGGGCCGCCACCCCCGAGCGTCAGCTACGCCAGAGTAAAGCTGATTTCCTGGGGACCAATTTAGTTATTAGTCACGTGCCCGCGTGGCAACCTCCTTGGGTACCTATCTCCTTTCATATACTATGTAAAACTGCGCTTTATCCCAGAAAAACTCTGCTAAACAAGTGTCGCCCCAAGGTTTAGCGATGCCAGTCTCCAACTTCCCAGAAGAGGACGCACGGGCAAGCGGCGACCCCGACCCAGGTTACTTTCGCGCCTGGTTGGGAATGACGCTACGGGATGGGAGATACTGCATCTTACGGAAGCTGGGGTGGGGGTCATGCTCCACTGTGTGGCTTGTCCGAGATTCCGAGTTTGTCCAGCCCCCCCCCCCTTCGTTCCGCTGTTATTATATATCTTTCCCCCTAGGTTTGAGCGATACGCTGCCCTCAAGATCATGACTCATGCAGCGACGTCAGCGGGTGGAGTTGGGCAGTCCGACGAAATCGCTATGCTCCAGAAGGCTACCTTTGTTGATCCCTCACACAGGGGCAACCGTCACCTAGTAAAATACTACGATACGTTCGAAATCGCCGGGCCTCAAGGACCACACCTTTGCATAGTGACGGAGGCCCTTGGGTTAAGTCTGGAAGATCTCAGGCGTCAAGTGTCGTACCGCCTTCCCCTGCACATCGTCAAGACCAGCGTGCGACATATTCTGCTCGGTCTTGACTATTTGCACACATCGTGTGGGATTGTCCATACAGGTGAATCCCCGTTTCGCCCCTCTTGGACTGTTCGTGTCTCTGATGCTATCCATAGATGTCAAGTTTGACAACGTAATGTTTCGGTTTCCTGACATGCCCTCAGCCATCGCACGGAACATCGTGGAAGATCCCCCAAAGGTTCGCAGGCCCCCCGCATGGGCGCGGCCTGCAGCCTATATGGCCAAATCACAACCTATCGGCCTGAATTTGAATCCTCTCGACTTGCGTGGATCAGATCTTGTTATAGCCGATCTTGGGCATTGTGCGTGACGTCTCAGTAATATCATGTGGCTGGGTGGCTTACATCTTGGCCAGCTCATTGGGTGCAGCGCCACTTGAGAGAGAATGTTCAGCCCGATGGGTTGCGCGCTCCAGAAGTTACACTCGGGTATGCCTGGAATCAAGCTGTTGATATTTGGGGCCTGGGTTGTTTGGTTCGTTATTCAGCGCTTAATGGTATAACATAATATCTTATTCTAATTGTGCAGACCGCTGAGCTGCTTGTCGGCTTTACCATATTCATGCCTACTTTTCAAAAGTCCTGGGACTTGGACGAGGAACACCTCGCTCAAATGACCGACGTATTAGGAGCCCAATACCCCATGGAGTTGCTGAACAAGAGCAAGCACCGAAGCAAGTATTTTAAGGAAGACGGTAAGCTGCTTTGTTTGTCCATGCTGTATCTGAACTAATGTAGTATGTTGTTTATAGGTACCTTTGTCCATTCTACTGTGCCCCGCAGACCGACCCAGTCATTGCGCGAACTATTGACTGGGTGGTCAGACTTTGGACGTGATAAGCGGGAGGTTGATGAGGCTATTCGGTTCCTCAAGCGTTGCCTCCAGCTACAGCCGGAGAATAGAGCTACAGCGAAGGAGCTGGCTGGGGACCCGTGGCTTAATTTGGAATAACTTGTCGGGTTTGTTCTAGTCCACGAGAACAGAAATAGGAAGATGTGTAGTGTAAACGGGCTTGTGGAACTGCACGCGAATTCTTTGGAATCGCTAAGCCACAATTTCAAGCGTGGCACATAATAATTGCCGACTTAACTAAGCAAGCATGTGAGCGGGGCTCCTGAGTCCTGCGCGGCCAAAGTACCAGCCTCAATTTGCTGCTTCGCAAACTTTCACTTGTTGGATTGGCTTTATTGCCGCCTATCCAATTCGGGCTTGAATCGCAAGCTATTCCCTTCAGCCAATGACTAAGACCTGCAATGACACCGCTTTATTTATGCGTTCGCTGTGAGTTCAACTTGTACGGTGAGTCTTTTTCCTGCCCACCTGAGGTAAATACTTACCCTTGGGGGCCCACTTATGTCGATGACACGGCCAACCTCTAGACGCTCCTGGCACGAACAAACCTGCAACAATATTCATGAACGAGATCGTTATAGCCAGGTGGAGGCGCTTCAAATGAGATGCTAGACGCATATCGACGGGTGGTGAACACCACCCACTGGAACCAAGGGAGACAGAGCTGCTCGAGCCGCAGGTGCTAGACGCATCCAGGCCAGTAATTGGCGATTATAATGCGCATATAACAACGCATCCCACTTGTTACCTACAGGCCAAGGAGTGTCCTTGCACCTGACGGTGATAGACGCTCGCAAAATTGGTGCAGCGTACTTATACGTATGCGTACCAGCTCGTTCACAGGGTTTCATGGCTCGCACTATAGATCGACTGGCCTAGTCCAGCGTGTATACATTTAGGCGTATATGCTAGCTGGAAGGACGAAACGGATTATTTTTCAATACTTGACCAAGCAACGCCCAGGCTTGGGTCAAGTAGTACCTATTGTAGCTGTAAGGTGACCGAGTACGTTGAAGTTTAAACTAGCATTTATGAAGTAACTACTGATATATAGACTCTCCAGCTGATCAAATTTCAGCACTTTTGGCCAAAATCAGTAAAACCAACCACCTTTGAGGGGCATTATCTCCACAGCAGCTGCACCAATCAAAGTAATTCAACCTTCAATTCATTCAAGGAGCTTAGAGCCACAATAAATGTTGTTTGACCTAAGCATGGGTGTTGCTTGACCAAGAATTGAAAAATCACACCTTCTTCATTCCATCCCCCCTGCAGGCCGGTTTTGCCCTTTCAGCTGGTGCATATAGTCGAATATATACACCCTTAACTAGGCTACACAAGCATGAAACCACGTGCTTGAACTGGTATGCACTGTACGAGTAGGTTGTCCCCAAAGTTGGGTGATGCCCCACGCTGTGTGGGGCAACTACAGCAACATTTCAACAATCCGATATGGTGTAATGGCTAACATTGTCGCCTTTCAACTGCCCGCGACGGCTCGGGGTTCGATCCCCCGTATCGGAGTCTTTTTTGTCTATTTTTTCTAAGCTCTTCTCACCAAGGATGGCGGCGGCGCGTTCCTGCCACGCCAGGGATTCGAGAGGATCAAGGCAGGCTCGGGGTCCGACCCCCATATCGGAGTCTTCTTAGTTCATTTTCTCTGAGCTTCCGGTACCTCATGGTGATGGTGATTATATTCAGGACACATGCGGGCATGCGGGGCAACCAAGCTCGGGGTTCGATTTCCTGTCCCGGGGTTTCCTTGCTCGGTACCTTTGTACCCTTTGGTGCCTCGTGGTGGCAATAATTATTCTTACTTGGCGGCTCGCCGAGGGTAGAGACTCGGTACGAAGGGGCGTAATAAACAAGTCACGTATAAACGAATGGACTAGCGCATATATATATACAAGCCCATGTAGAATAAACCATTCCAATGTCATTAAAAGTCCTGAGCCAGAAAATGTCTCACAAGTCCGAATCTAGAGTGCAACACATGCACCGAGGAGGGCCGCCACCACGGTCATACCCGCTCCAATCGCGAATCCGTCCATTCCGAGGTCAAAGCGTAGGTTACCGTTGGAAGTCGTCGGTTTTGCAGTAGCAGTAGGAGCCGCAGCCGACGCAGCCGAGCCACTCGAAGTCGTAGCAGCTGTGGATGCCGCACTTGTCGAAACCGTCGTAACCTGGGCTCCATTCCCGACCGAGCTCACCGCCTGGCACGAGCTGCTCCCGGGTGCCGGATGCGCGGCGGGTGTATTTGGCTCTCCCTGGTGGAACGTCGACGCGCCGTAAATGCCCATAGGCTCACCCGAGTTCCCGACGCAGTTTTCAAACACTCCTTGGTTGTAGTTGCCGGGCATGTTCCAGGCACAGCCCATAACATCGTAGATGTGGTTGCAGAGTTTGGGCGCGTTTTTGCTGTCTTTGCAGGCACGGATGCAGAATTCGGTGGCGGACATGAAGTTCTATCGAGTTAGGCGGTTAGAGGTGCGTATACGATTATGTGATGCGACTAACGGTCCATTCGTGGTATTGTTGGAGCGTGCCAAAGCTGCTACCAAAGACGAGACCGCCATGGGGGTTGCCCATACCATCTGCACCTGCATAGTTATTAGTACCCGCATTAAAGTTCACAGCCCGGATTTACCATGTGGGTCAAGCTCTCCGCCCTCGTCGTTCCCGGGGATGTTCATTTTAGTGAAATCCCCCCACCCAGTAACTTGTACTGAAAATCAACGATAATTAGCCGAGATTCCTCGTTTTGTTTGGCGACGAACCATAATCGGGCGTTTGCACGAAATGAGCGCCCTTGATTGTACCGTCCGGGATAAGCCTGGTCCCGTAGCCGGGCTTGAGGCACCAAGATACTTCGTACTGTTCGGTATCGCCGATGGACGAGTTCTTGCCGTTGGAGTATGGCGGTGCCCAGAGGCAAAAGTCCTCGACAGAGTTGACATAGACATTTTGACTGGAAACTCAGGTTCATAGTGAGCGTGACGAGCAATCTAGTGAGATACCCACCAGAGCGAGTTCTGGCTGTTGCCCGTTCCACACTTATTAGTGCCAAGCTGGTCTTTCTCCGAGTGATCGGGGGCGTTCGAGGGAAGGTAGGTTGCGGTGTACTGGGCTCGTGCGATTGCGGCAAGCAAGGCCGGAATTACAGCGGTGGCAGGGCGAACCATCGTAAACGAATACTAGAGTGCCAAGAGAGACAAGAATAGAAGAGTCGAGGCGGTATGGGACGAGCAACACCAACTGGGGGAGGGGGGGGGGAGAAATACCTGGGCCAGTAAGCGCTAGGCGAGGGCTGATAAGGGCGATGAGGAGGCAGGGATCTGCTTGTGTGACGCATGGGGCTATATTCGGAGATTGCCCCTTGGCATATCCGATCCGACCTACCGTGGGTACTGCTGTGCGATCCTGACCGAGTACAGTATCAGAATAGGCGCCAAGAATAGCCCGGTTCTGCCTCGCCAAGCGCATCATATCAGAAAGTCTTCGTTTGGAACCCCAGGTCTTGATTCCCTAGAAATCAACGGGCCAGATGGTCAAAGGTGTTGGAAGCTTGCAGGGACGAATGATACAAATGAAACGAACTTTTATAAATTATAGGACAAAGCAATCCTGCATACACCCAATGAAACGTACAGCAATTACAACGGAAAGAACGTATATATCGTACCAAATTACATCCCAATAGCATCGAAGACCCCCAAAATTCCAGTAAATCAACCACATCGGCATCCAGCATCTACTCTATGACCGTTTGCGTCGAGAACATGGGTCAGCAGGAGCTTGTAATTCAATGAAACGTCAGTTGAGCCCCTGGAAATGAATCAATAGACTTACCCCCATCGTGTCAAACGCCTGTCCACAAAGTCTATCTGATGAGCCACGATACGTGCACATCCACACCATGTCCTCCCCCGCCAACCCATCCAAATCGGCGAGAACCGCAGATCGATCGGACAACATGGTCTCCGTCTGCATGTCGTCCTGGCTTAGGCCTCCATCCCCTTGCGACTGGTTGGGCAGCATGAGTCGGTTCTCGAGGGCCTTTTCGCGCTGGGCAAGCTCTTGCTCTCGAAGACGTAGCTGCTTTTCGCGTTCGCGTAACGCCTTTGCCTCCTGCTCCGCTTGCAGACTTTCCGCTTCGAAGTCCTCCACCCGTTTCTTGAGTTCGTACCATTCGGCGGCCCGTCGGCGTACGTCCCGTCCATCAGTCCGAGCTCGAATCTCCCTCTCGAGGTCCAGCTGGGCCTGAAGCTGCTTGAGCTCCTGCTCCTTCCGCTCCATATTGGACTCGAACCCGCGCTGCCAATGCGACAGACCCGCTGTAACTTGCTTCTCCAACATGCACACTCGGTCGTTCAACGCCCTGTTCGCATCGGCCAGCGGCTTGACTTCGTTTGACGCAATCGTGTACTGCTCGAGCGCCACCGCGCGCTGGGACTCGGCGATCTCGGATTGGGTCTGTGCGGCCATGAGCTGAAGTTGGAGATCAGCAATTGTTTTCGCATGGTCGGCGAGTTCGGCGGTATAGGCCTCCTGTTGTTGTTGAACGATAGCTTCAGACTGGGCCATGTTGTCTCTGAAAATGGCCGCCGCTCGCGATTTTTCAGCCCCGAGCTGCTCGAGCTCGGCGGCAAGCTCGACGATTCGATGGTCTCTCGCTATGATAACATTGAACAGCGACTCTCGTAAAGTTAAACGGACGTACTCACCTGCAAGTTTGCTCTCCGCCTCCTTAAGCGCCTCGGTCATCCTCTCGTTCGCACTCTGCCCGCTCGAATCAATTCGGCCCACATTTGTCCTGCCAAACACCGCATCCCGCGCCTTGCTCAATTCGGGACTCATCGTAGATCCATCCCGTAAAAATGTGGGCGTTGATTTCATCGGGCTATCAAACTGGTCGATATCGCTCGCTGGAGAGCGGTCGCGCCGGAACACCCCAGTGCCCAACTCGGGTACAGGTCCGAACGTGCTAGGAGGTCCCAACCCGGGACTGCTTTGTGTATGCAGGGGTCCAAGCCCACCATTATCTCCGTTTGTCGTATGCGTGAATGGGTTAGAGCTAGGTGGGAGATGTTCGCCGCTTGTGTGCGGTTCTCGGGCGCTCGGGTTTGTGGGTGTGAACGAACTGATAGTGTCTGTTGGAGGTGGGACTTGGCCCGGCGGGGGGAAGGTCCATGAGGATGTTTCTTCGATCGACGAGTGAGTGCGATCCTGAGGTTGCGATAGCGGCTGAGATTGGGGCTGAAGTTGCGGTTGGGAAGCCAGGTTTTGGGACCCTGGGGTAAGATCTTGTGTACCGGGCAAACGTTGAGATTGGGGCGATTCCGACAGAGGAAGGAGGAAGGCGGGGGGTGCCGGGGCTGTAGCCTTTGGACGAGGGAAGCTGCTAGACGAGGTTGGGATCTGAGAACCGGGCTGAGAAGGCAGAGCGGGAGCAGGTTCCGCGACGGGTTGTATGTGATCCATAAAATTATCGGTATGAGTTGCATCAAGGTCCATATCCAAAAAACTCTGAGAGGCATCCGCAGTCGTGTTGCTAAGGTCAATAACGCTCTCAGTAGCGTCGGCGCGCTTCGGTTCTCCCTCCAAGTCTGCCACCAGTGGGTGAGATGCGTCGTCCGCGAGCAGTTCGTCGATCTCCATCGCGTGAGCAAAGGATTGGTCCTGATCGTGAGGAAGGGGAGAACCTCGATCGCTCTCTAGCCCACCACATTCGTCTAGTTGGGCTTGAGCCTCGTCCTCGGCCTCGAAAGCAGTCTCTTGCGTAACGGGTTCTTGCCGTTTGACGTGTTCCTCCTGCGACGGGCCCGCTTTAGTCGCCTGCGATGGGGTCTGCCGAGACGAACGCGCGGAGGGTGGTAGCACCACTTCAAGGGTCATCCGGCGTCTTATAGGTGACTCTGGGCTGTCCGGGCCCACACTCCCAATCCGCCCTCCACCGAGCGAAGGCGAGCTAGTCGGAATCGGCCCCCGCCCGTCGGCCTCTTCCTGGTCCTCGCTTTCTTCCGAGGACAGCTCGCCAACCCGCTCCTCCGCCTTGGGCTCCACCCGCTTGGGTCTTGTCGGGGAGGAGTCCGGCCAGAATGTCTGGAACTTGGGTCTGCCTTGAGAGAACGACTGAGATCTAGTCCTGAACGAAGGCCCGTCCCGCCCGATCTCTTCGTCGTCGTCCGTGTCGGTATCAATTTCCTCCGTCTCGGCTTTGGTTTCTTCGCTCGAGACAGGTGACACCAGTGCTACTTCGTTGGCTTCGTTGGTTTCGCTGGTTTCGGACTGGGACCCGGACTCCTGGGGTTCGTACTCGGATCCAGACGGGGGCTGACCGTGCGCCGCGGCGAGTTCGGGAGGGATAGATTCGATAAGAGTTGACTCGGTCTCAGCAACAGACGGGCGCGGCTTGATGACGATGCCCCTTCCTAACTGTAACACCTGGGAAGGCCTGAGTTTTGGTCGGGTGCTGGAAGTGGATCGTTTGAGTTTGGAAAGATCGACGCGGGCAGGGGAGGTGGAGGTAGCTGCATGGGGATTGGCTGGGGAGCTCTTGGCTAGAACGTCCGAGTTGTCCGCTTGCGCTTGTGAGTCTGGTACGACGGTCCCCTTGGATGAATTGCCTTGAGATTGGGAATGAGGTTGGGGGCCGGTCTGCGGGAGCCCCGTGGCATTGCCATTGCTTCGGTGAAGAGAGGAACGGGGGACAACCTAACTACGTTGTGAGCACGATCGACAAATGTGGCAAAATAACGACTCACCTGTGGAGATAGTACGGGCGCATTCTCAGACTCAATACTCGACATGATCTGCTCGCCTTCGCCCCCTAGTCCAAGCTCATCCCGACCGCCGACCCCGCCCACGCGAAAGGACACCGACTTGACTGGAGTCGAGCCCGACACAGACTTCGGAGGCGATGGCGGATTGGGTGGCTGCTCTGCCTCAACATCGTTCCTACGAGAGCCAGCACCCGCAAGTGCCGCCGGCACCGTACCACCCGGCAGCCTCCCCCGATCCTTCGCCACGACTTTCGGGAACCTGTTCAGTGCTGAAATGCTGGACTGGACATGCTGCGGGATATCACCACGCATGCTTCGCTGGAGATTGCGTAGATTCGCGCGATTTACGGCAGGGTCGCGTGCAGGAGTTGGGCGAGTACGGGCAGAGGAGGTTGGGTGTGGGCGGACAAAAGTCCTGGGGTCAGGATCGTCCGATCGGAGCAAGTTGGACTTTGGTGCAGGGGAAGGCGGTCGGCGGGATCTAGTTGCGGGCCGCGTTGTAGTTGGCACCTTGGATGAACTGGGTTTGGATGGCCTAAGACGATCAGGAAGTTGCGGATCGCTGTCTTCGTCCTCTGTCGCACTATCATGTTTGGTGCTCTGGTTCTTTCGGGATGCAGTCGCCCGTTCCCTAGCAGTATCGGCAGCATCCCCAGGACTTGATAGAAATAATGGTTTTGCGCGAGATGGGCCAGGCTCGTTGCGGGAAGAGACCTTGCTTGTCTTGCTTGCTAGCGAGCCGGTAGTCTTCCTCGTCAGTGGACTCTTGCTAACAACAGGTTTGCGCCTTTTATACGTGACGGGGCCCGCCTGTAATCCAAGTTAGAAACCTCACCAGAGGAAGGACACAGAATACTCACCCGCTTCTTTCCCGTAATCCCTCCATCGTCATCGTCAAACGGCGACGCAGGCAGTGGTGAGGCAGGACCACCAAGACGCAGACGTTTGACGGGCGACAACGGTGCAGCTTCAGCCTCCGGCTCCCGCGGACGCTTGGTGCCAGCACGAGCAGGAACCTCGATGACAAATCCCGAGCCATGATTGCCGGGAGCGGACGTGCGAGTGTTCGCAGAAGAACCCGAGGGTGCTTCAGACACGGGAGGAGATGGTCGACCAGTCGGAAGCCGAGGTTTGGGCTTTTTAGATGTGGTAGCAATGGGCTTTTTAGCAGACACGCGTGAGGTGACGGAACCGGACGTAGAGGCTGAACAGAACAGTACAGTCAATCGACAATATTTAGCCCAGGGAAAGAAGAACGTACATGTGCTTTTATTGGACGCAGCGCGCCGTTTCCGTCCCTCCTTTTCCTTCTTCCAGTCTGCAATCAGGTCGTCCGTACAATCGGTCTTCCACACCCAGTCCGGTTTCCATTTCTTCCCGGTCGCAGGATCAATACCCTCCCACTGAACCTTGTACCTCTTCCCCTTCTCGTCTAGTATCTTCTCGACATTGTAGAGAGTATCGCCGTCGTCGGATTGTGACACGAACTGAGTCTCGTACGTGCCAGCCGCGTCTCGATCCATGAGACGCTATAGTGGATAGTCAGGATCAACACGGAGCTGCCCCGGATCACGTGAGAGCTTTTAAGCACGCACCCAACTTTCAGCGATTGGACCGGGTCGCGCTGCCCCTTTCTTCCTCCGCAGGCCCAAGAGCGATCCACTTTATCATGGGCCTGCTTGTTTGTCCCACATGGACACACGATAGGGCCAGTTGGCCATTGTGGTTGTCCGTTACCTCTGAAACTGCTAGGCGCCATCACCGCATTTCAGAATACTGTATAAGTAATCCAACCACGTGGGTGACGGACGCAATTAGACGTATCAGTTTGTTGTTATTAAACTGTACAGGTAAAATTGCTACTGCCCAACGCGTGCGTGGAACTATTGTCGCAAGTTGTTGCCTCAGAGGCCGACGATAGTGCACAAGACCCAAGCAAATTCCCAATTGTATGCACTTTACCTACATATAGTCCCGGCTTTCGGTCGAACTAGGGACAGAATCGCATGCTGAAATACTGCCTTTGAGCTGTAAGTTGCCCCCATATACACTCAGTTTATGAGTTGTTAGAACGGGACTTTCTACCTCGGTTTAATCCAGATGCAAGGTGGTTGTCAAGCATACCTGATGTACAGCGGCACAATTCATCTTTCAAGGTCTGGGTATAACTTAAATACCAATGCGACGCCTTTTGCTGCACTTAAAACGTGTAGCAGGACTCGGGACTTCCACTTACCGTATCGGTTCCTGACCTGCAGCTCCGATATTATTATAATCTGGCACAGCCAGAGATCGCCGCGCGATCACGTGAATGTGGCATAAGACGGTGGCTAATCGGCTCTTGTCAATTTCGCTTGCCCAATTTCATGTGATCGGTAGACACCGAATCCCTCATTGCTTCGCGAAGTCTCCCCGCGACAGCGATCATAATTCATCGGAAAATGAGGACGACATGAACCATACATCGTGATTTCACAAATGCCCCAGACTTGACATTTGCGGCGCGAATTGGCCTCCGGAAGTTCGGGACAAATAAAAGATGCGTCCGAGCAGGCGGGGAAGCTCTTGGCGTATCTTCTTTTAAACACAGCTACCCTGACCTTTTCTCAGTTTCGCGACGCCGAAATGCTCTAAAATGGGCGGTTCAAGCGTGCTTGAGCCGTCGTTTCCTTTTGCTCTCGTATCTCCTCTCTCCGCCCTAGTCGTTCTTTCTAGCCGACCCACGCTCGCTTTCGCCATGTTCTTCGCCCGTCTTGCCATCGCCGCTCTCTCCTTTGGCTCTGTCGCTATGGTGCTTGCCGCTCCTCTCCGTATTTCCTCCAACCTCGTCGCTCGCTCGCTGGCCAAATTCCCCATCCAGCGCCGTGACGTTCTTGCGTTCCACGAAGCCGTTATCCATGCTACCACAACCCTCGAGGAGCTCGAGCCCCAAATTTGTACGTGCTCAAACCAGTCTAACTATGGCGCTTTCTTACCAGCGTTTCAGTCACTCTCACCCTTGATCCTAGTGGTGCTGTCACACCCCAGCTTGCGGCAGCCATGAATGAGGTCGCCCCGGCTATGAATACCGTCACTGAAAAGCTCTCGGCTGCCGGAGTGAACCAGGATTCCCTTCTTGCCACTGCTGACGGGGGTATGCTTGCTCCTGAGGCCCTGGCTGCTGAACTAAACTCGATGCTCATTGTAAGTTTCATCCTTCCGAGGCATGGGGGAATCGTAGTAATTTTTTATCAGGCTGTTAGCGGGATCCTTACTTATATTCAAGGCCTCAAGTCTACTGCGTCCATTCAGCCTTCCGTTGCACACTTGAGGTAAGTGTGATACATAGTACGTCATTAGTGTTTGCTCCGAGTTAACAACCTGTTTTAGGGACCAAGTAACTATACTTCAAACTAAAATAGGTGAAATTATTCCGGAGATCTCTGGCTCGCTGGAATCTGTGACGACAAGCATCCTCCGCCCGATCGCTATCGTCATTGAGCTGTAATTTGCATCTCCTTCGAACCACGCACTTGTCATCAAACTGGTAAACCGCATAATTTAGTGCTACTTAGCATATTATCCTGGTTCTAATAATAAATTATACACTTCAAATGAACACTGCTTGGAAACGCTTTAGTAGGAAAAGTGATGTGTGATCGTTTTCGTATGGTGCCATCCGCATTTGGGAGAAATAAAGAATGTATCGGTACGCGAGGTCGAGAATACAGCTACTTTGGGGGGACGAAACCCCAAACACACACACGGTGATGTATCACGTGACAAACACTATCCGACATCGCCGATCACCACAGGAGATCGGTGCTTTCCACTTGTGCAAATTTACGCAAAAAGAAACACCAATCTTCTTTTGTTCGAATGCGATTTTCACCGTACACCCAAGAGAAGTCCTCCCTAAGGGCAACCATATCACTTGTCAATATGAGCGTATGCATGGAGAGACCCACGTTTTGTGTGGAGTGGAACATGCGGCACGGCCAAGGGCGTTTAAGCTCAGTGTTGTTATTGACCCACACCAACCCCGAGTTCACCCGATGCCGGTCTGTGGAGCCGACCGGTTGGCAAAACTGTCGGTTGGTTGGTAATAAATTTCAAATACATCACATGTTAATTGTCAGCCACATTATATGAAGCCTCAGACGCGACAGTCTCGTAAACCTCCCGCTCTTTTGCCAGATTCTGTATCCCACTCTTCCAAAACACCCCCAAGCCATCCGGCACACCTTCGATTGAGCCCGAAAAGTCGAAAAGTTCACGCAGCGGGATGGGATGATCGGTACCAAAGAAGAGGTGCACTCGAGGCCGCCCATTCGACCTATGAGCAGCTAACGCTGACGGCTCAGGGAGTTCCTCGCCCTCTACGTCCTCCAGCTCATCTGCGTCTTCATCAAGCTGCTTCGTAAGCTTGGCAGCAAGCGCCCTGAAATCGACCGCCACCCTCTCATCTTCGTCCGTTAGATCGACCTCCGAGTCGCTGTCTGGTATGTCGGCATCCGAGTTGACAGGCAGGTCGGGCTCAATGTCGTTTGGCTCAGCGGTTGACCGCATGGCGGGTGCTGGTTGTGCTTGTGCCTCGTCAAAGTGCCGTCATGGTCGCTTACGAGTGAGCCTGGCTGCCTTATGCTGTGCCTCAAGATCCAGCGCCACGGTCGCGATATTGTGGACCTTCTTGTGGTGCAGGCGGTTCCGTCGCTTGGAGTGGATGTGGCCCATGCGGCTGAACAACCTCTCGGCGCCCGCAGAGTTTGCGACGACCGAGAGGATGAGCTTTGCGAGGCATGCGAGCTGATCACGACCGGTGTTGGTGTTGCCTGGGTACGGCAAAGTCGACCATAGTGCTAGTAGGTTAACTGGTTTCCCCTAAAGTTGACCAATGAATAACACGAGATGAAAATATGATACAAATGAAAAGAAAATTGCCCACCTCTCTCTGGTACATCTGCAGGTACTGGTCAAGATGCCACGCCGAAGCAGAAAATTCATCCTCCCACCCATAGTAGGATACAAACGCCTCGAACAATCCAATGTCGGGCTCTTTCTAGAATACACGCTTGAAAACACACTCGACAACTGTATATAGCCCGTTCGCACAGAATGCCGGGTTCTTGGGGTTGAAGAGTCAGGCGCGGATGAAGGGAACAAAGAACACGGCCAAAATGAAAGGGCCTTGGTCGGCCTTGATCCAGCGACTCTTGAGACTGCCAAGTGCACGCTCCCGGACTTCAGGGTCAATATCAGGGGAGTCAAAAAATTTGAACAAGTTGCCGAGTGAAATGAGTATATGGTCGAGGCGAGTGTCAGAGGCTTGAGCAACGTTCAAAGCGATAGCAAGGGGGCGAAGATATGTAGTTAGCCTAGGCAAAACATGCAGATTCAATTCACGATGCTTGAGAACAAGTAAAATATGCACAGACTTAGCTAGGTTATCCCAAAACTCAGGCTGCTCTACAGTAGATAAGACATGTTGGGTGTGGTCGGGGTGTTGAGATCCAATGTGTTTGAGTTCGTCGCGATGCAGTGCAACGGTTGCTTGCAACGGCCCTCGATCTTCCAGGAGGCCCTCCGCCGAAAGATAATGGGAGGTCCAGCGAGTGAGGTTTGGAAGCGCATATGTACGAGCTCGCCCACCAGCCTTGATTTGCTCGTTCTGAAGCAATGCGAGTGCTCGAGTGTGGGAAACAAACCATTTTGCAACCTCCTGCGCATCAGCACAGGTGCCAACAAGCTCATTCCTAAGCTTAAGGATATCGCCTAAAACCAACTGAA
>WSTK01000187.1:32072-51172 GCA_019616945.1 Ceratobasidium sp. 414 | reverse complement strand
GATCAATCTTGACCAGTTTAGGTTTAGCTTGGAGGGTTTAGATTGCTCTTGATGAACTTAGGATGGTTTGGGGTGGTTTAAACCACTTCAAACCCCCCTTGTGGGGTTTACAGGGGTTTAAACCCCCCCAAACCCTAGAGGGAGGGTTTGCTGAAAGGTGGCATATCTAAACCCATCAAAACTCCTTTCTTGTGGCACCAGTTTTTGCTGATGCCACCGATCTTTCCTCCTTATCCTGCGCCTCTTCGGAGCGTTCAAGAGTTTATTAGGGTCTGTGCTCATGTTTATTATATATCGAGTTTACGGTGCGAACGCTGCATTAACAGGACGTGTTCGTGGTCGCCCCCATGGGCGGCGACAAATACCAACTCAAGACGCACGACCTTTGTGTAGGATATGACGAAGATAATGTTTGTAGCATTGTTACGGTATAAGCTTGTACTGATTTTATGTCTAGAATGTTAGGTTAAGCCCTATGGGAGGGAAGCCTGTGACTTGGGTTGTCCGTCGGAGCGGTGGCGAAGGCCGCTTCTGGTAAGCCCCTTGACAGATCGATCCGATCAATACTCCTGAATCTAACATTGTGTTTACACAGCCTCATGCTACCGAACAGTGACAAGTGTTGGGCCGCTTCTAATGAGGATGACTATGCCCCCGTAAGCTTCAACAGCTACTGTAATGCTCTTGCTTTCGGTACTCACTCGTCCTCAAAATATACGTAGATCCGTCTCGAGAGTGAAAACGGCGGCGATACCCAGGGGTGGATGTTTGTACGTTGTGGTGATGAGTAGCTTGGGTGGCGTATCTCGTAGCAATGATTATCAATGAAAGTGATGTTTGCGGAAACAGTATGCCACTGATGGACTTGAGCGAGCGCAGCGCAGCGGGGGGCTCTCGACTCGACGGAGGATAAGTGGCAGCAGCCAACTAGCTCGGTCTTGTGTTTTCGTTTTAGGTGGCCCCAGTCGAGCGTAAGCAGAAAAGAGTGTGGAAGGTGAAGGGCGGGCAAGAAAAGTAGCAGAATTGATCGTTGGTTGGGAGCCTCCAAATGTCAAACCAAACCAAACCGGGTATTAATGGAGAAGCTGGGGTTAGGGCGACTCCTCCACTTCAAGGAAGGGATACACATTCCTGAGGCTGTCCGGCAGACTAAAATTCGACCACGCATCGCAACCATAGAATTATATCAGTCACAACATGCGCATATGCGCATCAAAGTTTCAAGCACAAAACAATGGCCAATAAATCAAGCAGGAATGTTTCTATTTTTGTGGGCTCTTCATCCCCTCGTTGCATCAAACTACTACCTCATGGTCAACGTTAGATCTTCGGGCCGTGCATATCGAACCAATGAAACATTGGGCCACCCTCTGAAAGGCTGAAAATCTTCCTCTCGGTTCGACGACAGCACGAGCTGTTCGCGGCGGAACGATCCGATCTTGCCTGAAATACTGCGTAGTGTTTGGAGTGTTGTGGACTCTGGGGCATGGCTCGGCGTAAGATTCAAGACGACTGTTAAATGCAGTTAGCAATTAGCTCCTCGATGTATTCTTGAGAACTCACATAACGAACCACACCAAAATCTACTAGAACTATTAGAATGGACCACCAATCTGAGTTACGCAACGTACAGGCGTGAACTGAGTATATTCAAAATATCGAGCTTCTGGCTTAGCTTGGCCCCGTCGACGGTCCAACGACCTAGAAAATCTGTCAAATAGAGTACTTTCTCACACCAAAAAGCAGCCTACGAGTCTCAAATTTCAGCCCAGTCGACAGGCGGGCCAGGACTCGCACAAACAATTCCGGCGGTACCGTTTTTCGTACGGGTTTCAAAGGCACTCGGGTCTTGACGAGAGATTTTGCCCACGAACGTGGCAGCAATAGGCCCGCAAAGCCATCTCCGGTGATGGATTCGGCGGCATGTAAATCGAAGATAATCTCGCGAGTGACCAGTTCAATCACATGGACCATGATAGCGGCGTCCATCTCGACATTCGAGTCCAAGATATATCTGGGAAATTCAAGGTAAGTTATAGGGTATTCACGCGGGTATTCCGAGGACCCACTCCAACATTGAGACCACGAGC
Source organism: Ceratobasidium sp. 414 (assembly GCA_019616945.1). Classification (NCBI taxonomy): domain Eukaryota; kingdom Fungi; phylum Basidiomycota; class Agaricomycetes; order Cantharellales; family Ceratobasidiaceae; genus Ceratobasidium; species Ceratobasidium sp. 414. Next base: position 49,082 of record WSTK01000187.1, on the reverse strand, counting down.
GTTAGGCTATCAGGACGTTTCGCCCTGAAGAACTCTACGAAAGCCAATACAAACGAATTACCGCGACCTGGATCGTCTAGCTCCCCGAAGCCTGTATAGAGATGGAATGGATGTTTTTCAGAGGCGTAGTCATCGAGCTTTCGTCGGTCCAGCAGCGCAGCTAACGCCAGAACAGAAATAAATGTTGCAAAATAGTCGACCGGACGTGGACGACCAGCCCCAAGCTCTGCCACAGCGGCTGGAAGATACCCCAGGACCGTCTGCCTCACAAGGTACTCTCGTTTCGGCAGAGCTGGCACAGATGATATCAAAGAAATATCCTCTTTGAATCCATTAAGAGGAAAGACGAGGTCGTGAAGCCTGCGAACCCACTCCCGAGCGACGTTGTGTGAGGATGGGGATTTTATGAGGGGCGTCAGGTAGCACATGACCCAAGTCACGATCTGGAGACGTTGCTCGAATCCTTCTCGTACCGTGACGCCAGATGGCAAACTGAAAAGACGAGGTCCATAATACGACAGAGTCCAGTGTGACTTCAACATGCTTGAGTGTAGGCTAAGATGTCGGTCACGTAGGCGAACGGCAAGTCCAGATTGAATAACCCTGTTCACGGTGGTGGTCAGCAGGTAATGTTTCCCGGCACCGCTGCTAGTGATAGCCCAATTTTCTTGCCGTGCAGCTGCAAGAACCAGAGAATCTTCAAATATAATCGTCCGAGAAACCGCACGATGGTCTAAGCCCGCTGGTCGGACGCCGAGAAGGAGTTGCGCAGTTTCCGAACTACTGGAATTTGAGTCGTTGGCCAACTGCTGAACACCGACTATATAATCGCTCCAACCGTACAAGTGCCGAATGAGTACGTTTGGTGACTCCGCTTTCGACCATCTTGGATCCGTAAGCGCAATGTACAAAGAGAGCATTCTTTCGGCATTTTCCGAGGGGATATCCGGGTTCCGGGTCCTGGCGAGGTCCAGTCCAATATGTTCGACCGTTAACAATTCGTGGAAGAACTTGACCTGCACAAAGGAAGTAAGTTGAACCCACAACCCAAACCAAGACCTAATTGCTCACCCTTTGTTGCATTTTTTCGCCGACATACCTCAGGTGAGGCATAACGAGGGCTATGGCGCGCAGCAAATCCTTGCGGGCGAGCTCACGGAACTGCCCCTCCAGTAGAAGGATAGCTTCTGCGTAATCGATCGTAGCATTTACCGCATCTTCGAGACGAGAGGTCCCCCCATGAACACCATAAGCTATCAAGAAATACTCGACGCCGGCCGGAATCGATCCCTCTTCAATATGCAGAGCTGCAAGGTCGTCATATTTCTCGTGGGTCTTGAGAAGGTATTCAAGTTGAGGGCGGTACCCATGCTCCCGTGCGTACGCGAGCTGAGCATCCAGGTCAAGGAAAATGCGAGGCAAAGCTCTAGCGCTGGCTCAGTTCATGTGGACTCGTGATTAAACTGTATTCGCTCACCCATATTCTCGAGCTTGAAAGTAATGGTTGCGGGATTGATCCAGCAAAGGATCTCGGGTTTGAGGTTTCATTCTATCCCAATGGCGTAGCAACAAGGTCGTTCCGTAGTTGTATTGGTCGTTCTCGAAAAGTAATTCCACGGCCTCGTTGTAAAGCCCACATTCGACAAGAGCGTCAGAGGCGGGGAGAAATTCGCGAACCAATTGCAAGCAGCTCGCGACATGCCACCAACAGTGTCGAGCGTTTTGACCGGTAGCTTGAACAGCGCACTGCTGCATGCTGTCGGCTGCCTTGATAAGCGCATCCCGGCTAGCGTCGTCGTCGCACCGAAGGTGTTTAAATTTCGCTCGAGACATTTGATGATATGCTGACGCGGTTCTAGCCTCCTCTGTCCGACCGGCGTGATTGAAGCAAGCCGCTGCAATCTTATAACAGCCACACGAAAAATACTCCTGGCCTTTTTCCATCCACTGTGCTTCCGTGGAATTCACTTTGAAGCCAGTTAGAACCTAAACTAATTGACTCGAAAATGATGATTGGACTTACCCCCAATACGACCGATCATTTCAGATGTGGCAGCCATTGTAATCAGCCTTCGACTCAAGAGATACTCCTGTAGAATTCACGCTCAGTTGAAACAATGGGTAGATGGTGAGGTAGTACGTGCCTTCATTCCGTCCAGAGTCTTTCCTGAATCCCAGATCCAACAACGTTTCCGAGCGCGGGTTATGGCAACATAAAGCATCTTGAGCTCAATGCACAGTACCGGAGGAGGCGCCAGAGGATCATAGGACCGCCCGTGTACTGGAAGATCCGAAACATACTGCCAGTCACCATGTGACGCTGATGAGTGGTTGAAAAAGTTATAGATCATGACGTCGTCAAATTCTAAGCCTGTTAGGTAACGTTGTTTCATCGCGGGTGCAACGGTAAAACGGCAAAAATAACCTTTGCTTTCTGCGATTGTCAGAATCGGACAGAGCCCATCCAACTGTGAATCCAACTCCTCGGCTACGGCATCTGAACGGACTAGAATTGCCTGCTGAGCGCCGAATCCCGTCCTGGCGCCGGGGCTTGGTTTCATTAACCAAAAGGCAGAACTAATGTAAAAACGGGAAATGCTTACTTTGAGCCGAGAACAAACTCCTCAAAGAAAGAAAGGTCGTCCCTCGAATCGGTAAACAGGATAGGACAGGGTCCATCTACGATCGCGGTCTCTTTGGGCATCCTATCGATGGAATCTGGGAATAGCTTGTAGATTATCTCGACGATGGACGCTGCGCAATTGACGATTCCGCTATGACTCCGAAAATTGACCGTTAGATCGAAGGTCGAAAACGAAGAGCCGGGTGACCCCCAGGCCTGCCGGTGATATTCTGTCAAATATCCGCATCACTTCATGGGTGGTACTACGTACGATGTCCTGATAAACGAATGATTTGAGATCCTTGATACGGAAGGCGCTACCAGCAACAACGGTTTGTGCGGTATCGCCACCCCAGTAGGTTCCTTGAATATCCGGGCACAGGCTCCGTAAAACTAACCAACAGTTATGCCGTTACGTACACTAAATATTATGGTCAAACTCACGATGAATGTCGAGCATCAGATTGTCTTGAACTTCGTCCACGTAACTTGATACGAAAATCATTAACAAAAGACTCCATGATCGACTCTCAAGATACTTACAGATAGTCAACTAGACGGCCGGACTCCTTCGGTGCAAAGTGCTTGAGAATTTGTCTCGTCCTAAATGCAGCAACCATCAAAACCTCGGCGCAAGACCAACTTATGGAAGGGTGGATCACCTATCGGCATGGTCCCATTCGAAGTTTTTCCCCTTTTGACGTTGATACTGTTCAAAAATCGAGTAGACTATGTCACGCGTTGGCGCGGGCAGCCGCGAAAGCACACGGCGAGGGAGACATTCCGTATAATGGTGTCGTGAGAGATATCCATTAGCCGATTCGAGTGCTTCGGAAGATCCTTTGATAACCGCAACAATTTCGGAGTAAACCAGAGCCGGGTCCAGGCCAGAGGTAAGTTTACGTGTAAACCGCGGCCAGTACTTTTCACGAAATTCGCTAGTTTGAAGATTTAGTGAGTGGACAACCCGAAACACCCTTGACCTACTTGAATTCAATCCCCTTGTGTTGTGTTATAGTTTTCTTGGGCTTAACTCGAGTCTGATTCGACAAATCGCCTTCGAGAAGAGTGCAAAGCTAGAGATCGAGTCGTAGATATTAGCCAAAGCGTAAACAGAGGAGCAGGTGCAAGACGGATGAAGATAATGACGGTCTCACCTTATCGAAAGAGATGAACAGCGGAAAGTGCGAATCGTCGAGCGCCGAAAAGGAAGCAGGCAGATCGTCCCGGAGATCAATCTCGTTATCAAATTCAGCAAGCGCCTGATTCGGCTTTTGCCGGGCTTCCTCGGCCATCACTTGGAGCTCGGCCCTTGTTTTAGATGCGATCTCGGCTGAGCGGGCCAGGCCGCGGAACGTTGATTCAACATGTTGGGCGAGCACTCGGGACCGAGTCACAAATAATTGACGAACGGGCCGAGTACCCCCCTCTGATGCCGCCGACTGGCTCACAGCTCGCATTTTGTAGATTAGGGCGGTCGTTTTCCCTGTGTTTCAAAGTCAGGCAACTCTACCACCCATTCCGCACTGCAAACTAGTACCGGTACCGCTTCTCCCGACAACAATTGAAGCGTTGGTGCACCTGACGATTGCCCGTTCGTGGGTACTAAAAGAATCAAGGTGTTTCAGCCGAAGGTGGTTCGGAAAGTTGTGAATCTACGGACTCAAGTAGCATAGGCAGATCCACGTCAAGGTCGGCCAAAATCGCTGCCAGAATGCGTCAACCAAAGCAATCGGAAGCTAACTCCTAGGGTTTACCATTATAAACAGCTTTTGAAAAGGGGGTATAACGCTCCAAGCTACCGGAATAAAGGTACGTCAGTCGCTCTGTGCAAAATAACGTCCCTGTCTCTTACCCAATAGTGCTTTGAAGCTAATAACGCCGAGCACAGGTTGTCAATAAAAGCTTTGGGACGAGCTCGGATGCATACCTCCTCCTGGTCACGCGTTGTATTCTCTTCATTCCATACGTCCTCGTACTCGACAACGTCCGGCTTTTCGGGGTTCCGATAATCTGCGCAAGGGAACTTGGCTGGACCTCCTGAATACCAACGATAAATACAGCTACAGAGACGGATTGATTCAGTTAAAGAATATCGGTCGAAGACTATGCGAAGAAATCACCGTCGTCGATACTCCGGCCCCCTATAAATAGCCAAATGACGTGAGACCTTGACCCAGAATTGGTAGTCTACATGAGCCCTTAGCTCGATGCGTAAGATTTTAATGGCTAGGTACGAAGTGAAACAACACCTCAGCGATTCTGGTGTGGCGTCGAAGAGACAATACGCATACCTTGACAATCATACTGAACGAAGGTCAAACGCCAATCCCCTTAGCTGGTGATCACATAAACCTCTTTAGCACTCACTGTATTTCGTACGCCTGGATCGACTGAGATTTGGTATATAATCCTAAGGTCGAAGGGAAGCTTGGCTCGGTAGATCGGGATGTATTTCGTACTGCCTATGACAGGCCGGTGGTTATCCCAATTAAACTGTCCAGAAGACAATTCTCTGGAGATAATAAGATAAATCGCTCTATAACACACTCGTTTACGTACTTGACCTTGTTGTGAACGATCCCGAGCACCTTCTGATCGCGCTCGAGTGTCCGAAGTTGCCCATAGGCCCGCGTCGCGAGTAGCACGGGCCAACGATCGCCTCCACGAAGCGCATCCATTGACTGACACCTGAATGAAAGTATTGATATTCTCTGAAGCGGAAGCGGGGTGGTGGGGGGAGGGAGGAGCGGGAAGGGTGGGCGTGCGGCTATAAATGCAGGGTGGCAACCCACCATCATTTGTGGCTCACTGTTTGGTCACGATGCGCCACACGGTATCACCCAATCACATTTGTCAGGCGTAAGGCGTAGTGCTATATTCAGCACACTGCTGATCTCTGTTCAAACATCGAAACCGGCCCTTAACACAAGCAGACATACTGGTTCGAAGGCGCATATAGGCTAACAAAACTTCTCGGGGGTCGTTCAATAGACTGGACACCTACCCAAACTTGATTGATAGTCTGCTCACACACGCTGGAACATATCCCTCGTTAAGAGCCCACCAGCACACCTGTGAATACGAACATCAGCGATTGCTAGGAGATATGGGCAAAACGGCACGCGTAGTTCTGAACCGATTCACGGATAATAACGCGGAACGTTCGTTGTCATGAAAATTTTGCACACAATGACGCATATCGCAATCACCTCACGCAAGTAACTGGTATCCCTATTCGGTACTTGTTGTTACTCGTTGTCACTTAGGTAACGATATGGATTCCGAAAGATCATGTTTAATCTAAGACATTTGATTCAATATCACATTTACCAAGGGCCGTGCAGGCCATACTTTTTTACCCGCCTCAGGACCCGCTCGCGAAAGCAGCTGGGGGGTTCAGCTGCACGCCGTTCATCTCTGCCGGGCCTGCAAGCGAGCCGAGCGCAATGTGTCCCCGAGCGCCACCGCTCAGGCGTATGCGCACGCGTCCTTCACCGTTTCTACTAATCGGTTTATCTAAAGTTCAATATAGACTTTTAGGTCACAGATGACACGAAGGCGTAAGGGAGTTCACCTAATGGGCCAACTGGATAATCGCACACAATGGAAACCGTGGGCGTAAATATAACGTGGTCGCCCTGAATACACTAATAAGGGAAATACACTACTGCACGGGTGATCTTTAATTGGCGGCCCCAGCGAAATGAAACGACCCGGAAATATTATTGAATGCGCATACTGCTCCGTTCATTCCGCCCATTGGAGCCCATCCGTGGCCTATCAGTCCATATTAAAACCTGGGTGACCGGGGTCGAACCAACGAGGAAGATCTCAAGCGGTGGCGCCCAGGAACTCATCAAGCCCGGCTCGGTTGGAACCCACGATGCGGATGGGGGCGACAACGGCGCGCCGCCCTCGCGAGAATCGATAGAACACGTATTGTTCCATTCCCAATTCGCAAGAAATGCTCCTATCATGGTACAGGACCCCCGGTTGCCCTAGGAGATGTCGAATCCTGGGCAGGTGAGAACCGGAGGATTTGAACGAAACTCTCGGGTCACCTCTGCAATTCAGCTTGAGCATGTGGCTGACGAACTGTCTCGTAATGCAGGGCCGGCTCAGACTCAATGGGTACATACGTCAGGACGCTGTCAAGGCCACCTTGAAACGCCTTGAGGGTCATCGCGATGCTAAGTTTCTCGACCCCCCGTGCTACACTGCCCAGCAAAATGATTGCAGCACGTGATCCGAGTGACCATTGTACACTTGTAGAGGAGGAAGCAGAGTAGCTACGGACCTGTAAATATACTTGAAGGAGCACAGTATGTGCAGAAATAATACGCAAAAACAAGCGAAGAAATCGATAAGCAAATCAGGGAGAAAGGCACAGAACATTACTGAAGTGTGCTGCAATCATTTTGCCTGGAGACACTGGCCACAAAGTAGCTGTGGTATTGGAGGACAAGGAATCAATTAAAAATTACCATAAAATGGTATATATATGTAGTGCACTAGACAAATGATAATGCATGTATTAGAGGCTTGAATACTTGGAACCAGACTTCCAAGAGGTTCAGCCAAGTCTAGCCAGGATTCAGCCAGAGCGCCCCAGACTGCTGAGAAACCACCTATTGGCTGCTAGTAGAAGTTGTAGGGAACGATCTATTAGCCTAAATATCACAGGCTTTGTGTACTTTGGTGCATCCCTGGGGCTGAAAGAACAATATGAACTGAATGTGAGCGACCCCCCCTCAGAGTAAATGCACCAGAACAAGGCACTGAAACAGCGCATATACACAGTACTTAGCCCACAGATGTGTCATATGTTGAAGCATCTGTGTGCCAACTTTCAGTCTGGTAGCTGTGATGCCTCGAGAGCTGTTCATGGTTCATGTTGGATTTGATGATCATAGAGGATTTGTACATGTTGTAACCCCATCAACTTGGGTAGATCTATGCATACCTCTCCAGGCATCACAGCGACCAAGCTGAAAGTTGGCACACAGATGCTTCAATATATGACACATCTGTGGGCTAAGTACTGTGTATATGCGCTGTTTCAGTGCCTTGTTCTGGTGCATTTATTCTGAGGGGGGGTCGCTCACATTCAGTTCATATTGTTCTTTCAGCCCCAGGGATGCACCAAAGTACACAAAGCCTGTGATATTTAGGCTAATAGATCGTTCCCTACAACTTCTACTAGCAGCCAATAGGTGGTTTCTCAGCAGTCTGGGGCGCTCTGGCTGAATCCTGGCTAGACTTGGCTGAACCTCTTGGAAGTCTGGTTCCAAGTATTCAAGCCTCTAATACATGCATTATCATTTGTCTAGTGCACTACATATATATACCATTTTATGGTAATTTTTAATTGATTCCTTGTCCTCCAATACCACAGCTACTTTGTGGCCAGTGTCTCCAGGCAAAATGATTGCAGCACACTTCAGTAATGTTCTGTGCCTTTCTCCCTGATTTGCTTATCGATTTCTTCGCTTGTTTTTGCGTATTATTTCTGCACATACTGTGCTCCTTCAAGTATATTTACAGGTCCGTAGCTACTCTGCTTCCTCCTCTACAAGCGTACAATGGCCACTCGGATCACGTGCTGCAATCATTTTGCTGGGCAGTGTATACAACCGCAAATAGAAGGACGAGGTATTGGATGAACCAGAGGGGACGTCGAAACCCATCTCCAGACTCACCTCCGCCTTTGTTGCAGCTTGAAGACGACCACGCTGCAACCGGGGCTCATTCCCAAGCCAACACAAGGACTCGACCCATGTCTATCAATGCAGGCAAATACTTTATTCAAAGCGCCGCCAGTAACGATTTTGTCGTGACCACCGATCTACCCTCCTTATTCTTCGGACGATCCGGGAGATGATGAAGGTCCGTTCTCATCCTTATTTCATATCCAGTTTACGATATGAACGCTACCCTGCCGGGGCCTGTTCGCGGTCACGCCCGTCGGCGGCGGCAAATACAGATTCGAGACCCACCACCTTTGGGTAGGACGTGACCAGGATAACGTTTGTAGTATCGTTACGGCACAAGCTCGTACTGATTTTCCGTCTAGAATGTCAGGTTGGACCCCTCGGGAGGGAAGCCTTTGACTTGGCTGTCGATCGGGGCATTGCTTCCGGTGAGCCTAAACAGATCGATCCAATCAAAACTTCTGAATCCAATATCGTGTATGCACAGCATTAAGCTGTCGGACAGCGACCAGTATTGGACCATTTCAGATGATGGCGGCGCTCCACCTGTAAGTCTTGGCAGCTACTCCAGTGTTCTCGCTCTCACATTGTCCTCCAAACATGTAGATTCGCCTCGAGGGTGAAAACGGCGACGCTAGCCAGGAGTGGAAGTTTGTAGCTTACAGTGATGACTCGCTTGGATGATGTATCGCGCCGTAGCAATGATTTTCAATGAAAGTGATGTTTGTGGAAAAACTATGCCGTTACATGACTTGACTATGCGAGTCACTCATAAACTGAAACGAGCACAGCACGCACATTATTTATTTGGGTCGTTCATTGCGTCACAAAATGGTTCGGGTGTTGGGTCAGGTGGTTGTTCAAGTCGTTTTAGGGCACATATGGTGCGAAACTGTGCCGGCTCCCCTCCGCCTGTTTTCAACCTATACTTGTACTAGTTTGGCGTTGATTATAGTAAATAGTTTCATGTTATATATACTGCTAACATTCAACTCACTCGTTGTCCGTTTATGTCTTGCCGTCGGATTCCGCCTGTCAGGCGATGCGGCCAGTATATACTAGTCCGCATCGAATCTAACGATTTAGGATGAACACACGTTGCGCAAATGTCATTGCCGGAGCTTCAGAGCCGGATTGGCAAGTGTGAGCCAAAGTGCAAAGCGCAAACTAGAGCCTTGGGCGCGAGCGATATACATACGAGATTGCGAGTATACATCAATCGATTGAAACCCTGGGGTAGACCGCGGTCCACGGAGGGTGGATATAAGGGATGAATGCTTAGGTGGGGCTATGGTATATGCGTTAATATAGTGAAAATCATAGACGAAAAGTGAATCACACGGATTCAAGTCGGGCAAAAAAAGAGTGATAGGGTAGAATGGCGCCGCCACCGACGACAATGGAGTAGATTTTGATGATCTGTATACAAAAGTTTAATTTGTTCATGGGAGTCTGAGGAGTTATCGCAGAGCATGGTCGAGAGTGCACCAGGCGCCGGCTGATCTTATCTGGGATAGGGGCCGTAAAACAACATCTGCGAGGTAAATGTAGTTTGTGTCTATGGCTTAGCGCACTTGATATCATCACGTTGATACCCTCTCGAGGTCGTTCCGATACTATTCTGCAAGTCGACCCGCTAATCCACGTCTATTTGGATGTACTCAGAATGGGAAACCACACTCGCCTTAAATAGTGCCACCCAGCAGAAAACACAATAGCACTGTCAATTCGAAATGGTCCATATTTTACGTCAGGAGCAAACATGATTGCAGTGGGCAAGGTTGCTCGTGAAACATAGGCGCAAGCCCCCATCTATCGATCAGGGCGAGGATTCAAAACATAGCGCCCAAAGTGACTAGGTCAAGATAACCATACCACGTGCATCGACGAAATAGTGTTGCTCGGTTAGCGTGGAGAGTTTGTACCCCTGTCTGCACTATGATGCCCCGGATCAAGAAGTGAGTTCGATGTGGGGTAGAATAAGCTTTTTCTCGATCGATGTACTTTGGATCGGTGATGGAGGTACGATCGGAATGTGTCCCAGGCGGGTTGAGAGCGTGGAGAGATCCGAGAGGTAGCTGAGACCGACGGGTGGAACCGTGCCCCTGGTTGTTCTCACCTGAATCGGATTAGAAGAAGATGTTTATTCGGGCAATCGTCGGGGTTGATTATCTGCATCAAACTGTGTTCTGTTCCTTGGTTGTGCAAATACGGCGGGGAATGTTTGTCCTGGCTTGGGTTGGTCATTCGTAATATGAGAATCACCGAGGCCGACTACGATCGAACGCCGCCCTAGGACGATCATGTAGTGGCGGTGTCATCTGGTACGCCCGAATTCCCACGCAAGGTCGAGGTCCTCGACGTGTATTTAATCTTCTGTATTTTTGTCTCAGTTTGGGGTGGGTCGCGCATGTATCTACTCTGCAGTGATTCGCTCAGATTTATAAGATATTCTTATGTTGGAGCCTGGGTGTTTTCTGATCCTAATATGGTTCACTGTGTGAATTTATGCATTCGTATGAGCATCTACGAAAGTTTGGTGCAAGGGTCGAGGAACTAGTCCAACCAACGCAATCGAAGATTTCATTGGGGGCCTTTAGCGGGATCCATGATGCAATCTGTGTCTTGTAGCGCCATATACGGCGGTTATCACAATCTCTTATGCTCTTGGCAGTCGGCCCATGTGGATCATAAACGTAGCATACACTCACCATAACGAACATCGCGAGACAGGGAAGAGCAATAACACCAGCTATCCGAAGTCATATATGGCACAATTCTACGTTGAGATTAAATATTACCTCGGGGGTGAACCTACTCGGGCGTAAGCCCCACATCCGTCGATCGCAGCAAGGATTTAAAACACAAGTCTGAAAGCGACTAGCACACCACATGAACGGCGGGATGGCCTACCTCGGCCAGTGTGTGCATCGGCGAGAGCTTGTACCCCAGTTGCACCATGATGCCTCATATCAAGAAGTGAATTCGATGCGGGGCACAACCTTTTTTGGTTCCCGCATCTGGATCGCTGCGGAGGCACAATCGGACAGTCTTTTGGAACAACCGACGCGATGGAACGTTGCCGGCGCTGATGATCTGTGTGAATCGTTGCCGCCGGGCGCGGGAATGTTTGGTTGCCCGGTTTGGACAGGTCACGTGCGATGTTGGAAATGATGACGGCCGACGACGATCGAATGCACCGCGTCTCGGACGAGGGTGTGGTGGCGACGTCACCTAGGGCGAGCCCCGCCCGACTTCCCACACACCGGCCGAGTTTCTCACTGCGATAGGTCTGCATTTGATTCCTGGGATTGTCTCACACTTGGGCACAGAGGGGCGAGTCCTGGCAGCCAGAAGGTCGCAGCTGGGGACCCTGGCTTCCCACGCTCGGATTCCCACGAGGGGGGTATAAAGGCCGCGCGAGAGGGCCCCAGACGGCCAGCCACGATGCCTCTCTCCCGCCGCAACTCCGAGTCGTTCCAGACCATCGACACTGCCAACATCGGCAAGCCCCCCGCCAAGGAGGCCCGCAAGCACAAGCGCTCTGCCACCGGTGCGTCGAGTTCGCTGCGTCGCCGCCCTTGCTCATTTCGCAGGCTACATCCCCGCTGCCGAGGGCGGCAAGGAGATCTGGCCCCGCGGCGACGAAAAGACATGGAAGGCGGGCATCCGCGGCGTCGACGCCACCGTCCAGGATGTCACCAACCACGTCGTGAACCACGTCCAGACCACCATTGCCCGCCAAGCGTACAATCTCGATGACGTACGTCCCCCGATCTTGCTTCCGATCACCGCTCACCGCCCCCTAGCAAGGCGCGTACCAAGCCGTCGCCCACGCCGTCCGCGACGATCTCATCGTCAACGTGCGTACCATTATTCCTCGACGATCTCCGCTAATCAACCTGCCAATAGTGGAACGAAACCCAAATGCACTTTACCCGCAAAGCCCCCAAACGCGCCTACTACCTCTCTCTCGAGTGGCTCATGGGCCGCGCCCTCGACAACGCCCTCCTCAACCTCGGTATCAAGGACAAGTACCGCGACGGTGTCAGCAAGCTTGGATTCGTGAGAAAAACTCGTCGATCTCCACGTGACCGTATCTGATCTCTTCCCAGAACCTCGAAGACGTGCTCGAGCATGAGCGCGACGCCGGTCTCGGAAACGGTGGTCTCGGTCGCTTGGCCGCGTGCTACATCGATTCGTCGGCGTCGCAGGAGCTGCCGTTGTGGGGCTATGGTCTGCGCTACCGCTACGGCATCTTCCAGCAGCTCATTGCGGCCGACGGGTCCCAGCTCGAGGCGTGAGTAGTTGGTTGTTGCTCCGAGTTGGTCTGACCGCGTTCTAGTCCGGATCCATGGCTCAACTTTGCCAATGCCTGGGAGATCCCGCGCTACGACGTCACCGTCGACATCCGCTTCTACGGCCAGGCCGAGCGTGTTGGCAACACGGGTCGTGCCATCTGGAGCGGTGGACAAGAAGTCGTCGCCGTCGCCTATGACGTTCCTATTCCCGGTTATGCCACCAAGAACACCAACAGTCAGTGTCATCCCCCTTTCATTTGACCTATATTTACCTGGTTATAGACCTTCGTCTGTGGGACGCGCGCGGAAAGTCTGGCTTCGATCTCCAGTCGTTCAACGCCGGTGACTACGAAAAAGCCGTCGAGACGTCCAACAGCGCCGAGAACATTACCCGTGTCTTGTACCCGAACGATAACCACATGGTCGGCAAGGAGCTGCGTCTCAAGCAGCAGTATTTCTGGTGTGGTACGTCGGGAGATTTCTTGTCGGGGGTGTATCTGACGTTTGGTGTAGCTGCGTCTTTGTCCGATATCATGCGCCGCTTCAAGAACCTCGACAAGCCGATCACCGAGTTCCCGGATTATGTCGCTATCCAGCTCAACGATGTGAGTCGACCACGATCTCGAATAGGTCTAGATATTTACATTATACAGACTCACCCGACCCTCGCCATCCCCGAGTTGATGCGCATCCTCGTCGACGAGGAAGAGCTCCCATGGGACGTGGCATGGGAGATCACCAGCAGGACATTCAGCTACACCAACCACACTGTCCTCCCTGAAGCACTCGAGAAGTGGCCCGTCGACTTGCTCGGGCACCTGCTCCCTCGTCACCTGCAGATCATCTACGATCTCAACCTTGCGTTCCTCAAGAAAGTCGAGAAGAAATTCCCGGGCGACAAGGACAAGATTCAGCGTCTGTCGCTTATCCAGGGTGGGTTTTTAATCTTGGACTTTTTTTTCGCTTTGTTGATTCGTTTTGATTGATTGCAGAGGGATACCCCCAGCATGTGCGCATGGCCAACCTCGCGGTTATCGGCTCGAAAAAGGTCAATGGTGTTGCCGAGCTCCATTCCGAGCTTGTCCGCACGACCATCTTGAAGGACTTTGTTGATTATTATGGTCCGGACAAGGTATGATCCCCGATCTTGATGCCTCCCTTATCTTATCGCTTGCCTAGTTTGGAAACGTTACCAACGGTATCACCCCCCGTCGCTGGCTCGACCAATGCAACCCTGCCCTGAGGCAAGCCCCTCGCTCTCGGCTTGTAATCTTGCTAACATGCCAACAGCGACCTGATCACCAAGACGCTCGGCGGCGACAAGTCTGCGTGGCTCAAGGACCTGTACAAGCTCAAGGGGCTCCTTCCGTACGCCGACAAGCCCGATTTCCAGGCCAAGTGGACCGCGGCCAAGCAAAAGAACAAGGAACGCTTGGCGCATTACGCTCAAGAGACGTTGGGCATCCAGCTTGATACCAAGAGCTTGTTTGATGTCCAGATCAAGGTTCGCCTCTTGTCATTTATTGCAGGATGAGACTGATTAGAAGGCAGCGTATCCACGAGTACAAGCGCCAGACGATGAACATCTTTGGTGTGATTTACCGGTATCTGCAGCTCAAGGCGATGAAGCCCGAGGAACGCAAGAAGCAGCAGTCCCGTACGCATATCTTCGGAGGAAAGGCTGCGCCGGGGTATTACATGGCCAAGCTCGTGAGTTTCGTGCTAGGCGTGTTGGCGCGTGCTAACCCGGTTTTGTAGACGATCCGGTTGATTGTGAATGTCGCCAAGGTGATCAATTCGGATCCGGACGTCAAGGCGCACATGACTGTTATTTTCTGCCCGGATTACTGTGAGTTTGTTGCGTGATGGGATTTGCAGGTGTTGATGTGTGTTGATAGCCGTGTCGCTCGCCGAGATTTTGATCCCTGCTGCTGATATTTCCGAGCATATTTCGACGGCTGGAACCGAGGCTGCTGGCACTTCCAACATGAAGTTTTGTGAGTCCAGGCTGGGTTATTTGCAAGAGGTATGGCTGACGGGCGACTAGGCTTGAACGGTGGTTTGTTGCTCGGTACTGTGGATGGTGCGAATATTGAGATTGCCGAGGAGGCTGGCGAGGAAAAGTGAGTGTTTATTTGGTTGTTTTATATTTGTGGTGGCTGATTGTCGTTTATAGTGGTGCGTTTCTTGTAACGGTCGACCAATGCTGTGACTAATCATTTCGATTTTGTCTTCGATTCTAATTATAGTGTAAGTATCTTTCTTTTGATCTCAGGCTCTCTCTGACTCGTCTGCAGCTTCTTCTTTGGACATCTCACGCCCGCTGTCGAGGACCTTCGCTACCAGCACGCGTACCACCCCGTCCCGGTAGAGCAAAAGTCGCCCGCGCTCGCGTCGGTCTTGGACGAGGTCTCGGCTGGTAAGTATCCGTGTTCTTTCGAGTGTTTGAGCTAATGAACTCGCAGGCCGCTTTGGTGATGGTGACATCTACGAGCCGCTCTTGAACACGGTCCGCCAGAGCGATTACTACCTCATCACCGTGCGTGTTACTTGTTCTTGTTTTCTTACGGCGCTGACGTGATGGTTTGTGTTTATAGGAAGACTTTGATTCTTGTATGCGCCTAATTTTTGATGATAACTCGGAAGCTAATAATTTTCGCAGACATTGCGTGCCAGAACATGGTCGACGAGGCGTACAAGGACAAGGCTTCCTGGACCAAAAAGTCGATCACGACCGTCGCCAACGTGCGTCTTCATCCTCCTCTCTCATGTCGTACTGACGATTATCTTGGTTGCAGATGGGCAAGTTCAGCTCGGACCGTGCGATTTTGGACTATGCCGAGTCGTACTGGAATGTCGAGCCGGTCAAGGCGCCGTAGAGTATCGAGGGTGTATGATTGCTTTTTGTATTTTTGTGGATTTATTGGTTGTGATGAAAAATGCAATTTAAAGTTGATCTTGAGAGGGGTTGTGTTGTTTGTTGGTATATGCGGGAGGGGGAGAGCTGTTCCATGCGGGGCAGAGGCTCAACTCGCCTGGGTGTTTCACTGTTCACGGCAGTAATTTGACGGTTTGCGAGGGGACGAATGTATCCATCATATAGTGGTTGTATGCCGCAGGCAGGCGTCTCTTGCCCCAATCACTTCAGGGCCTGCAATGCAGACTCGACGACGGCTGTCTTGTTTGAGTGTTGCTCCTCGTTTTCCCTTGACCCGCCCGCGATTGAAACACGTCGAGCTTCCACAAAGTAAAGGTTACATTCGAGCGTATCAGTATACATACATATCAAGCAGGCCTTTCCTCGCCAGTGGTACTGTGTTCCAACACTTCATGCTACGAGAAAGACGATCTACAGTGCTCATTCAGAGGTACAGTAGGCGGCTTCACTTATGGAAACCTTGTGACTCGGTAATATAACCCACACGGTCGATTCCATGAGTTGCAGTGCAAATATAGAGAAATACGTTGGCATTCTACAAAAGTCCGAGACGGCCGTGATATAAGAAATCCCTAAAGTGATAATATGCGATGTCCATAGCGTAATGGTCGTCGAGAATTCGTTCGGGATGTTCAGTCTCACGCGGCCTTCCCGCCAACCTTTCCCTCGAATTACTCCACGTTTTTCACTCGAGGGGGGATTGGGGCTTTCCCCTGGGGGAAACGATGGGAAAAGCCGGTGGTAAAACACTTAGCCGCCAGGTTCATTTGTTCTCTTGCCCTTTCGCTACATTTTCCCATCGTTTTGCCTGGGGGAAAGCCCCAATTCCCCCTAGAGTCAGAGCCCGAGCATATTCACGTGACCGCTCCACCAGAGTCCAGATCACTTCTTACCACTCACGACCGCCTGCCGTTTCCGACCAGCTCCAAGCCTCAACAAGGTTATAGCTCCGTCAGGGGGTCCCTGGATAGTATGGGAGCAGCAATCTCATGCTCGGGTGGCCTTCCATAACTAGGAGGAAATCAGTGGCAACGTTGCCACCCGTTATTTCAGCGCACTTATCCACTATCACGCGACAGTATCTTAAAAAATAGAGCCGATCCTTCTGCCACCGGACACGATACCTCATTTCGTCGCCCACACTATAACCCAAGCCATTTTGCAGCGTTAAAATAACCAACCAAAGCTTTGGCATTAAGTGCGTGGCAGCCTTTACGCGTTTTCGCTCATAGCCGGGGCTTTCATGCCAACCCTGGGCACGTTCCTTCAGTGACCGTGCCAGAAAGCCCAAATTATATAACCCTCATGAACTCAATAACAAATCCAGCAATAGTGACTCACTAATTTATAAAGGGTTTGTTGTTTGCCCTCAGTTCACTTCCGCTTACATTTCCAATTACCATCCAGCACTTGCTCCCAACCACCATCATCACG
>WSTK01000187.1:0-31972 GCA_019616945.1 Ceratobasidium sp. 414 | reverse complement strand
TGTTGTTTGCCCTCAGTTCACTTCCGCTTACATTTCCAATTACCATCCAGCACTTGCTCCCAACCACCATCATCACGCTCATAGTATCACTTTGTTTTCAACACACGGGCCAAACGACCTCAAACAGTGCTGCTCCTTATATATTGAGAGACTCAAACTGTTCTGTCCCCTGCAAAACGTCCTCTTCCGGTACAGCCTTGTGAGCATTGTGCCAGTTGGAGCAGGACGTAAAACACTTCGCTTAGTACTACTGTGCCTTACCACAGGTCTTACCCTGGCGGATATCGCATCTCTAACGATGGGCTTACCAAAATTGCCACTGGGGTTGAAGGGATGCTCCAGAACGACCCAGACCTTGATATGTTCAATCCCATGTCCTGGCTCCGGATGAATGTACCTGAACTGCGCAAATTCACCATTGGGCGGATCGACGAGGATGAAGGTGCCAATTACTTTATGGTTATTACCCATGCGAGCGACGATCCGCGAGCGATCGTGCAGACCTCTAAGGACGTCACGATCAAGGACCAGGTCGTCAAGCTCGGGGTGCCTGTTCGAAATTGGGTGGTTCACAAGAATCCCTACCCAGCGCGGAGGTGAGTTTAATCTCGCTGACCCGGTACGTGCATGGTTGAGCGAACTTGCCTGTTTACTAGCTACGAATAATTCGCGAACATATTAGCTGCAGCTCGTGTGTTTCTTTGTGTATAATTCTGGCTAGAATACTATTCCTGCGATTGACGTAAATGACCGTTGAGCGCCATGAGTCACTCCGAGCCGACAATTTTGATAGGCAGTCCAGGGGATTAGATCATTTCCGAGCTCTTTTCTGCCATATACCTCTTTACAGGACGACGACCATAGCACAACCACACTTACCCGCCTCCGGCGCTGAGCGGGAAAACGCGTGTTACTCGGTAAATCACTGCACTACTGTTGTCTGTCGTTCTATATATTCTATTTGCTTTTACGGGACGAGAGGAGAGTCTGGGCGGATTGGGAGAGCCATGGGAGGTAGTGGCAGCCGTCGGAGCAGTACTTCAAACCGAAATGATGCGTTTCGCGGCAGAGGTTCGGCCGACGCGACCGCGACTAGAATGCAGAGTATGATAGAGGCGGCGAAAGAGGTTACGGGGACACTGGCAAAGCTGGAAAAATGGGTACTTTGAGCACGAGGGAGGCGAAGGTCCAGGAGTCGGAATATAAGGCGGGGGAAGAACGAGAAGAAATTGGGACGAGGAAGTATGAGTTGGAGGGGACAAAGAGAATTTTACAGAAGACGCACTCAGGGTGGACAGTCTGATTGGGAATCTCGGGGGCGTCCTCGAACGCTGTGAGAAAGACGGGAAGGAATGAGAGAAGCGGGAAATCGGCACCTGGGATACATATAGACACTCTCATTGGTGAGCCCCTCACAGGTCACTTAGGTGCGGTTATGTTGCACTCTCTCTTGATGCTCACCGTATTGTTTCTGGCCCACAGGATATCACATTACCTGAATAGCATCACGACAGAGGTAACTCATCTGTTTGCTCCCTTAGTGCCTCATAGTTGATTTCCGCATGCTCTCGTATCTCCAGATAATCAAACACGACACGAATGGAACTTATCTAATATCCCCCTGTCGGAATCCGCTGTCGCTTCCCCGCCCTCCTTGTACCATTCTCCTGACGGCTGGGTGTATTCAGCGGATGCCCAAATACTATTGTGGGTTCCACCAGATTATCGGCAGCCCCCCAGGACGCTTCTCTGCCCGCTGCCAGTTCCGACACTTTGATAGGTCCGGTGTAGGCCGATCCCTTCAACTTTGTACATGGACGGGAATAGATCAAGGTATGTCGAGTCAATTGATCTCGTAACCCCCCCCCCCCATCTGTCGTGCCCAAGTGCATATAACCAGCTATCCCCACTGTTTCCTGACTTATTTGTGCCTCGCAGTCGACCCACATGATCGTGGTTGAACCTGTCAAGCAGGCATCTTGTCGTATCGATTGTTTTATGCTCATATATGTTCACTGCGCCGCTGTCGAAATACACGCTGCCGAGTTACTGGCAAAAAGCTTGCTATACAATATACACAAAATACCGAGCAATTCTTCCACAAAAGATATAACAGCATGAATCAGGTCAGTTCGAGGTTCAACGATACAGAATCCGGCCGGTTCGCCCCCCAGGTTCCAATCCACAGCTTCTACGCAGCCGGAAAAACTGAACGCAAAATGGATACTACGGCCAGGACGAGAAGCCCCCTGTGTCAGGAAATCGTCGATACCAGTTGCATCTGGTTGTAACCAGCTGCAACCGCATATCTTGCGAGAACCTGCCAAACATTCTGGCGCATGCCGCACCAACTACAACCCGTGGCGAATCGGTTGCAGCTAGTTGTAGGTAGGCCCTATGTAGCCAGTTCTTATCCCGCGATTCCGGCGTTCTTCATAAACAGTGTGACCCAGGAAATGCCGTAGAAATGGTGAGGGTCATGCCGATAAAAGAGAGGTAACGTGATGAATATGGCGGGTTAATCAAAGGTGCCCGTGAGTCAAGCGCTTCAGAAGGACGAACACCGAGCCCAAGCGACCCGGGGTCGCGCTTTGGAACTTGCGCCTGGTAAATCGTATTCTCGTGCTCGTCCCTCCGTTGAGCCGGCCGGCCAGACTGTCCACCCTGGGTGCGCCTTCCGCGAATTTCGTTTTGTCCCCTTCAACTCAAACTTCCTCGCCCCAATTTCTTCCCGCTCTTCCTCCGCCTTATATTCCGACTCCCGGGCCTTCGCCTCGTGCCCAAAGTATTCTCCCATTTTTCCAACTTCGCCGATTTCCCCGTAAGCTCTTTCGCCGCCGCCTCCTTCCCGCCTCTGTCATACTCTGCATTCTGGCAGCCACGTCAGCCATTGCCTCTGCCGCGAAACGCACCGTTTCCGCCTGAAGTACGGCTCCGACGGCTACCACTATCTCCCAATTCGTCCAGACTCTCCCCTCGTCCCATAAGAGCAAATAGAATATTAACGAGGTCGTCATGTGTAAAAGCTGAAGAGGAAGCTATGGATTTTCTGTCCAAAAGCTCCTTTTTCGCTTGTCCGAGTAACCAGCTACGCACAGCCGGAGCCTGACCCAGATCTATAGTACTAGCAGTAATAGTAGCAGTGGAAGGAGTAGGACTGGTACGGGATCTAACCGCTAGGTGGGGGTTGTTGCAGCGGGTCCCGAACGAGACATATAATAAAGTGGAGGGGTTATATAGAACGACATACAACAGCAGTGCGTTTTCCCGCTTGGGTGGGCGAGGGCGCGTAAGTGTGGCTGTGCTGTGGTCGTCGTCATCTATATAAAGGGGTGTGGCGAAAGAGAGCTCAGAAACGATCTAATCCCATCAAAATTGTCGGCTCGGAGTGACTCTTGGCGCTCAACGGTCGTTTACGTCAATCGCAGGAATAGCATTCGAGCCAGAATTATACACAAAGAAACACACAAATTGCAGTTAACATGTTCGCGAGTCACCGGTAGCTAGTAAACAAGCAAGTTCGCTCAACCATGCACGCACCGAGTTAGCGAGATGAAACTCACCTCCGTTCTGGATAGGGATTTTTGTGAACCACCCAACTTCCAACAGGCACCCCGAGCTTGGCGACTTGGTCCCTGATTGCGATGTCCCTAGCGGTCTGCACGATCGCTCGCAGGTCGTCGTTCGAGTGGGTGATAATCATAAAGTAGTTGGCACCTGCATCCTCCTCGTCGATCCGCCCAGTGGTGAATTTGCGCAGTTCAGGTACAGTCTTCCGGAGCCAAAACATGGTATTGATCATGTCCAGGTCAGGGTCGTTCTGGAGCATCCCTTCAACCCCAGCGGCAATTTTGGTAAGCCCCGAGTTAGAGATGCGATATCCGCCGATGTAAGACCTGTGGTAAGGCGCACAGTAGTAAGCGGAGTATTTTACGTCGTGCTCCGACTGGCGCAATACTCACATGATTGTAGCTGGAGAGGGCGTTTTGCAGAGCAGAATAATTGGAGCCTCCCGATATATAAGGAGCAGCACTGTTTGCGGGTGTGTTGAAACAAATGGATACTACGAAGCGTGATGGTGGTGGTTGAGAGCAACCTAGATGGTAATGGGTAACAACCAACAATGAGTGGCAAGATCAGTGTTGTCAAATTTGGGGGTCAGGGACCCCAGCCACAATCACGGCAGCTATCGCTTAGCGGTTTTCACAGATCACTTGGTCTGTGCGATGTATGGACAGCCTATTATTACGCCAACAGGTGTTGTATAGGCAGTTGGGGAGATATGGAACCAAAGAGTCGGCGCTTGACCCCCATTTTGACAACACTGGGCAAGATAGACTCCGAGCGTGGGGGCGGGTCACATCAAATGACCATTGGGTGGCAACGGAGTATCGGCAGGTGACGAGCTTGCGCCGTCAAGTGGCACCAGCATGGCTCCTAACTTGGTCTGTTTCCCTAGTGCGTCTATGATGAAGGACAAAGAACTTAGCACTTTTGTAGGCGATTCATCAGGTGGAAAAGTAAACCAAGCTGTGCGGCGTGCCTAGAGGAGACATAGCACGTCCGGATACTTTCCGGCACTCCAAATACTGCAATACTCCGACACGGCAGCAAAATGCATGATTAGAAAACAGAAGGGGGCACCAGGTGGCCCAGAGTGGCAATAGGTACCCCACCTCTCCTATTGTTTATTGTCGGGCCAACCCCAATTCTTCCAAGGGGAATACGGCATAGTTAGGGTCTAGGCGTGCCACCGGTAATGTAGCTCGAGGACTCATTTTTTTTCCTGGTGGGGTGGATCTGGTATTTAAATGCATGGGTTAAGCACTGAATCCCCATCTCTTCAGCCCACTGTCGGTCTCTAAACATTTCCACAGCAAGGTTAGTCGTTGCCCGATTAATTGGCGACCTCCTTTAACGTCACTATTTATTATCTCGTGTAGTTAGATACGAACTCGCTCGTAGCGTCCCTCCCAGTTATCGTATACCAACGTACATACATACGCAGTCCAGGTGGGTTTCCGGACCCAAGGAATTAATTTTATGTTGTTTGTTGACGTGCATCAGGGTTCAAGTATGCAGGCAGCAGCAGCAGCACCCCCAGCGCCGCCACCCAATGAACTCTTGCAACGCATCGCAAGCTTGTACAACGAGTCTCCCCACTATGAGGCTTCCTGGTATGGCCCACTCAACGCACTGCTCCAACACTACTTTCGGTTGGGCCAAAGTTGGATGATCAAGCCCCAGGCCGAGGTTCGAGATTTAGCAGCAGCCCCCGATTCGTCAACATCGACCGACTCGTACAACAGGTTGGTAGCAGCGAGGCCGGATTACCCGGACTTTATCGTCTGCAACTATGGTCCAAACAGTCAGAGTGATAGAGTCAAGCTCATCGTTGAAGTCAAGGCGAAAACAAGAGACGCTAGAGAGGGGAGAAGGCAGCTTCTTGAGTATATTGGGAAGCTGTGCGAAGGACTTGACGCAGCACATAGAGTCGGTACCCTTTATGGTGTGTTGATATGTCGAACAACCGCTTATTTCTGGAGGAGGACTCAAGCGGGCGTTGCGACGCAGCCGGTGACGATTGGTGGGCACGTGACTCTGGACATTACCTCACCAGAGTTTAGGAACTTTTTGCATAATTGTAGCGTTGGAGCTTTGTGATGTACCTCCACCTGACACGTACCTTCCCCTCCCTGCATCCCGTGTTCCTTTAAACCGTGAACGTTTGTCAGGCAAAACCAAAACTTTTGTTTAGGCCCAGGTTGTTCATTATAACAGATTGAACGAAAAAGCCCACGCGGGCAGATGATTCCGGCTATTCCTCCTCACCCCCACCCTCGTATTGGGTATAGTTGCCACTCTCCTTCACTTCCAGAGCTGCACTCGCGGGGTATTGGCCGAGCGCAGCCGCGACTCGTAGACCGGGCTATTCGCGGTGGCAGGCGGAGGATTCGCCGAAGGCTGTCCAGAGCGCAAGACGATGGTTGCCGGAATGAGGGCGAGCATGCACACATGTTTGCGCGGTCGCGGACAATCTAGAGGTGTTGATTTAGGCCTGGCGAGTCCTCTAATTACCCTACGTTTTTCAGAGCTCGAGCATGTTCGCTTGACCGTGACTTGCCCAATTTGCAATCTCCCGAGTGTATGCAGATTCTGGCGTTTGACTACTTCTTGCCACTCACGACCGCCTGCCGTTTTCGACAAGCTTCGTACCTCAAAAAGGCTATAGTTCTGTCTGGGGGTCTCTGAGAGTATGGGAGCAACAATCGCATGCTCAGGTGGCCCTCCGTAATTGGGAGGAGATCGGTAGCAACATTGCCAGCCGTTATTTCGGCATACCCATCTAGCTTCCAACCACTATCACACGACAGCTTCTTGAAAAAAGAGCTGATCATTCTGCTGTCGGACACGGCAATTCATTCCGTCACCCACACTAAAGCGCAATGTAAGTTTTGAGCTCAAATTGCAGAGTGTATCTTATTAGCTTGTTGCAGGGGCTGCCTAGGCGGATATCGAATCTCCAGCCGGGAGCTTGAAAAAGTTGCAGCCCAAGTGCCAGGAATGTTTCAAAATGACCCATCACTCGACATGTTAAACGCTCTATCTTGGCTTAAAGAGCAGCGGCCTGCACTCTACCAATATCTCTTTAAGCGTATCCGTATCAACGAAAAGACCTGCTACTGCATGGTAGTTACCCAGAAAAACGAAGATGCGAAGAAGATCGTGGAGAATGAAGGAGACACGGCGATCAGGAATTCTGTCTCTGAACAAGGCTTGCCTGTGAGAGAGTGGGTTGTCCATATGGATCACAATCCCCCGCGGCGGTGAGCTCGTTACACCGCTTCACGATAGACATCCAGCTGAGATCATTTCCCCATGGCTTCGATTAGCCTGCTCTAATGTTGTCGCTACCTCTTAATATATTCTGTCGTGTACAGTATGCGTACCGTGAGAACTACCGCCATATTACACCCATTGTATGATATGATGGATTGCGGCAGACCACGCCGAGAGCCGAGATTGAATTGATACTATCACCTGCACGCCTCGCTGCCTTCGCAGCATGGAGATAACCAACCAAAGCCTTGGCATTAAATACGTGGCAGCCTTTACGGATTTTCGCTCATAGCAGGGGCTTTGGCACCAACCCCCTGGGCACGTTTATTCTGCGACCATGCCAGAAAGGCTTGATGATATAACCCTCGTAAACCCGATAACAAATCCAGCAGTAGCGACTAACCAATTTATAAAGGGTCTGTTGTTTGCCCTCAGTTCACTTCCGCTTACATTTCCAATTACCATCCAGCACTTGCTCCCAACCACCATCATCACGCTCATAGTATCACTTTGTTTTCAACACACGGGCCAAACGACCTCAAACAGTGCTGCTCCTTATATATTGAGAGACTCAAACTGTTCTGTCCCCTGCAAAACGTCCTCTTCCGGTACAGCCTTGTGAGCATTGTGCCAGTTGGAGCAGGACGTAAAACACTTCGCTTACTACTGTGCCTTACCACAGGTCTTACCCTGGCGGATATCGCATCTCTAACGATGGGCTTACCAAAATTGCCACTGGGGTTGAAGGGATGCTCCAGAACGACCCTGACCTGGACATGATCAATGCCATGTTTTGGCTCCGGAAGAAAGTACCTGAAATGCGCAAATTCACCACTGGGCGGGTCGACGAGGATGAAGGTGCCAATTACTTTATGATTATCACCCATGCGAATGACGATGCGCGAGCGATCGTGCAAACCCCCAAGGACATCGCGATCAGGGACCAAGTCGTCAAGCTCGGGGTGCCTGTTCGAAATTGGGTGGTTCACAAGAACCCCTATCCAGCGCGGAGGTGAGTTTAACCTCGCTGACCCGGCGCGTGCATGGTTGAGCGAACTTTCCTGTTTACTAGCTACGAATAACTCGCGAACATATTAGCTGCAACTCGTGTGTTTCTTTGTGTATAATTCTGGCTCGAATACTATTCCAGCGATTGACGTAAATGACCGTTGAGCGCCATGAGTCACTTCGAGCCGACAATTTTGATAGGCAGTCCAGGGGATTGGATCATTTACGAGCTCTTTTCTGCCATATACCTCTCTTTGTGGACGACGACCGCAGCGCAGCCACACTTACGTGTCCTCGCCTACCTGAGCAGGAAAACGCGCTTTACCCGATAAATCACTGCACTGTTGTCTGCCGTTCTATACTAGCTCCCAAGCGGCCCGTTCCGTGCCCGAGACCTTGCTCCTGTAGTGGACATGTCACCTCCGTTTAGCGCCAAGGTTCGACTAGGCCTTCGTGCTTGCGGGCACGCATCTGTGTGACCTTTGGGACAGTGCATATAAATGCAAAGGATGTCGGTTAGGCACTCGAGAGGTTGGGGGATCCTCCAAGGGCGAAGCCCGACGAGGATGGTTCGTACCAGGTCGGCCACCGACCGCGAGCGCGAAGCGGTGAGGCTCGCGGGTGGGCGGCAATCTTCAAAGTCCACTTTCAGAGGGACGGAGGGCGGGTGCGAAAACGGACGAATGTGGGATAAGAAAGGATGGGGGCTTCCCTATCATCTGTGCCCGTGAGCCTTAGTATGGCTTTGTCATGCCTTGCCTCCAGGCCGCTCGAGCGTAGGTGGTGTTGTACGCTGTGGGAGGAGGTGAAGCGCGGTGTCCTAGGTCACGTGCTACCCTCGAGCTTTTTCTGCGGCCTAGTCCCTGTCTCGCTCCTCCGCGGGCTGCGTCTCGATCCCTCATTTGCCTTTGTCAGGCGGTCACCCGTTCGTTCATTTGCCACTTCTTCATTCATTTGTATGTACATTTGCTCGTTTGTTCATATATCTGTTCGGATATTCGCATAGATACAGACACGAACAAAAATATGTTTAGTTTATCAGGTAACCGTTGTGACAGGCGAGACTGGTTAGTTGGTTTGAAAGGGAAGAAATAGAAGGAGATTCTCTTGAGCTGATCCTCAAGCGGTCACCAGTGTGCGTGTTAGTTCGTTTGTGCCAGATCCATGCAGCTCCAATTCCGGGACTCGACAACAACTTCCGATCGTTCCAGTCCAGAGCCGCTTCGAGGTAAGAGTGCGTGCAAAGTGACGGTCACAATCTGCTGAGAACAAATCCAGCTCATACCTGCTTACGCGTTCACGGACTACCATGCGCAAGGCCAAACCCACCTGTAGACCGCCAATTGGGGGGCTTACACCACTCAATGCATGTCGACGGGGGGCGATTTCGCGATGATGCAAACACAGACGCTCTAATCGGCAAGCTACCTACAGGTCACTTAGGTGCAGTTACATCTGTTGCGTTCTCTCTTGAGGGCCACTTGGAGCTTACGGTTGTCTACCAGGTGTCGACCTCAGCCCAAGCGTCGTCGCGCTACCGTGGTGGTGGTCGTCCTCCGAACCGTCCATAGAGATATATAGTCAAAAAAGAGCTCGGAAACGATCTAATCCCCTGGACAGCCCATCAAAATTGTTGGCTCGGAGTGACTCTTGACGCTCAACGGCCATTTACACAATTGCAGGAATAGCATTCTATCCCGAACTATACACAAAGAAACACAAGTCGCAGCTAACATGTTCGGGAGTTATTCGTAGCTAGCAAATAAACAAGTTCGCTCAACTATGCACGCACCGGGTCAGCGGGATTAGACTCACCTCCGCGCTGGATAGGGGTTCTGGTGAACCACCCAGTCTTCAGCAGGCACCCCCTTGCTGACGGCCCAATTCCTGATCCCGGCGTCCTCAGAGGTCTCTATGATCGCTCGCGGATCGTCACCCGCACGGGTGATAATCATAAAGTAATCGGCACGACCCTCGTTGATCCGCACAGTGGTGAGTCCGCGCACCCCAGGTACGTTCCTCCGGAGCCAAGACAACCCATTGGACCTGTCAAGGTTGGCGTTGTTCTGGAACATCCCTTCAATCCCTTTCACAACTGCGACAAGCCCTTCGTTAGAGATGCGATATCCGCCAATGTAATACCTGTGGTAAGGCGCACAGTAGTAAGCGTAGTATTTTACGCCGTGCTCCGACTGGCCCAATACTCACATGACTGTAACTGGAGAGAACGTTTTGCAGAGAGAAGAATTGGAGTCTCTTGTTGTATAAGGAGCAGCACCGGGTCGTTTGAGCCCGTGCGTTGAAAACAAATGGATACTGTGAAGGAAGAGTAATGATGGTGGTCGAAAGCAACCTAGATGGTAATGGGTAACGACCGACAACGAGTCACCTTGCAGGCTTGCTTGCCAAGGTCAATCCCCCGGAATTGAAGCCATCAAAAATGAGGGGTCCAAAGGGTCATATTTGTAAGCAGACCCTTGAACGGTCTGGAGCGTGGCTCAAGTCGCTCCAGGTAAGCTCAATTGTGTAACTGCAATTTCTCCGTCTAACGAAGAGGACAAGTTTCTATTTAAGTTTACGTTCGAAAAAATATACAATCCTTTTCTACTATCTTTTCACAATCAAGGCTACAGCATAGAGGGTTACGATGTTTGTTGGTGGGAAGTCGACCTGCGTGATGTAGGTCATGCGACCAGCACGCGACTTGAACTTGGCTCCCAGTGCGTCACTGCAGGTCGTTGGCCTCTTGATGTCTACGGACCAAAGACAAGGCGCAGGCAGATGCCTTGTCTCCTGGAGTGTGAAATCTTTAGCGCCCAGATTCGGCGGAACTCGCATTGCAATGAATCGGTGTTCCCAGGTGGTGCGACAACGACTACACTTGAAGACACCGGGTGATGGTCGCCCGGCTTGCGCTGAGCGCTTCAGCTCTGCGTTGCCCGGTTTTTTCCATGCTCGACCCGAGTTCTTGCAACTTTTGCACAGGTTCGTATTCTGTACTGTCGATGGTAATTGGCTGATTTACCTTTTGCTCTAGGGATGGCCCTTGGGGCCAGTTCGCCCAGCCAACCGCCCTGTCCTCCTTGAGTTGGCCAGGACTCATTCGTTCAACCCCCCTTGTGTCTGTATGCGTGGTAATCGTCATGCTCCGCTCCCCCCAGCTGAGTATACAACGGCTCTCTCCGGTGTCTCTCAAGTCACCTTCACGCTTTCGCACAAGATTATGCCTCGTCTCAAACCAGTCTCAAACTTCAAGGCCACCATTGACGAGATTGAAATTCTCAAGCGCCCTTTCAAGTTTTCACTCTCGCCATCAAAAGCAGTGCTTTTCCGGAAGCGAAGGTCAACTGACGGTGAGCCAGGTCCTAGCTCAAGGCGCGCCCATGTTGCTTAAGTGGGTTCAATGCTACTCGCATTGGCTTATTGGTGTCTAATTCTATTTCATGAGTTGTTGTCCGTACTGCAAAATAAAACATCTTGAATTAGTTTCCCTCCGCCTGAATGTTTTCCTCCCCTTGTGCTTCCTGTTTCCTTGTTCACCCTCCTTGTTCTGATTCTCTTGTTGTTGCGCCGATTTGCATACATCAATATCGATTCATTCGAGCAATCCCTTATGTTATATTCGGTTCGATAGGAACGCGTGAGCTCTCCCACAGGCAAGCAAGGTGCACAGCCCGGTCACGGGCACTTCTCAATGGCAAATTAGACTCCAAAGAAGGACAAAGCAAAGAAGGACAAAGCATCAAATGGCTATTGGGTGGCAACAGGTGGCACTGGGTATTGGTAGGCCGTCAAGTGGCACCAGCGTAGCTCCTAATTTGGTCTGTTTCCCTAGTGGCCTACGATAAAGGACAATGGACTTGGCACCTTTGTAAGTGATTCATCAGATAGCAAAATAAACCGAGCTGTGCGGCGTGCCTAGAAGAGACATAGCGCGTCTGGACATCCTCCGACACTCCGAATACTATTGTAACATGGGGCTACGCTCCGACACGGCAATGAAATGTATAATTGGAGAACAAAAGGGGGTGCGCTAGGTGACAGTAGGTGGCACTAGGGTGATATTAGAAGTACCCCGCCCCCCTATCGACTATTGTCGTCCCAACCCAAATTATTCTCGTGGACCGTGGCGTAGTTGGGGTCTAAGCGTAACACTAGCAATGTAGCTCGAGGACTCCTTTTTTTCCTGGTGGGACGAATCTGGTATTTAAACGCAAGGGTCAAGCACTGAAGCCCCATCTCTTCAGTCCACTATCTGTCTCTAAGCATTTCCACAGCAAGGTTAGCCCTAACCATGGAACAGCAGCGAAAGGTAGAAGATGCGTGGGCGCATGGACGCGGAGGCGAGCATGAATGAGCAGGAATGGTGTGAGCGCTGCGCACCGGCTTCGCCGCCCGTTCAGCAAGTGCGAGTGCCTTTTTGCACGACTCGTGGTTGCTCTACAGCGCCAGGAAAATACCATGGCGCTCACGAGCGCAGCATTTGCAAACTATGTTCCGAATACCCCCAGGAGCACGTGGGGAACTCATGAGGTCTCAGGATCACACCCACCGCGGAAAGGTGAGTGCAAGTCAGAGTTGCCGATAGGTCAAGTTGGAGGTGCAGAGCCAAAGCCGTGCATGCCTCCCGAATACGGGCTGCGTCGGTGCTAAACCAGTGCCATGACGTCGGACCTAATGGAACTCGACCAATGGGAGCAGCGTACCTGGGTCATGGGGTCGTTGGATTACTGATCGGGTCATAAAGTGGTATACCATTCGGCGAGGCTAGATCTGTTAAAGACTAAAAGTCTTTTTGGTTGCTTCTGAGCGTGTGTGTGCAGTGGAAACGCATCGGGATTCGATTGTGGGGGGTTGCCCCCAGTTGTATGTACATTGGGGTTGGTTTATATACATGTAGAGAGTATAAGCGAAAGCAACTGAGAGCCAATTGAGGTGTGGAGCATGTATGCGTGAGAATACAAACTGAGATCATCAACACACTCATGGGGAAAGGCCTGCTCGACGTGTATATATGCTGGTATGCTCAAATGTAACCTTTACCATGTGGAAGTTCGACGTGTTTCAATCTCAATCGCGGGCGGGTAAAAAAAAAAACAAGGATGGCTTGTAACACCCAAACAATTGATGGGCGTTGTCGAGTCAGTCTTTCAAACATTGCATGATTGGGACGTGGGATGCCAGCCCGCGGCACCTACTCTCGAGTCTTCCTTCGCCAAAGAATGGGCTGCGGCGCACCTCAGATGATAACAAACACATCCATGCCTTTCAAACTGTGCAAATTGCTACCATGGGTGAAAGATCCAGTTGGTAATTTGGACCTCTGCCGCCCCCCATAGAACAGCTCTCCCCTTCCCGCATACACCCATAGACACGACACAACCCCTCTCAAGATCAACCTTTTTTTCCGAATTTTCTATGTCTATGCAACTCCGCAGGTTCTGAACCAATTCCGCGGGACAACACACCCTGGGATGCGCGTGCTGAGGAGGATTATCGGTTACTAATGACCGCACTCCTTATATGCTTAATTGCTCTTAGAGCTTCTTAGTAGTGAACTATGTATATTGTAGAATATATGTGAACTAGCCCGGTGTCGATTGACAGTCAGGGTTACAGGGTTTATATACCAGTAAAGCGGGCAAGTCATTAGGTACAATCCGAGTCATACTAAGCGAGTCATACAATCAAGTCATACAGACTGAGTCATTTAGCCGAGTCACATCATGAGTCATTACATATTCGAGTCAGAGCGGTTACATGAGTCAATCTATTTCTTCAACAGCGCGCTTCAATTGCGCATCTAACAAACCCCCACCCATCACAATCCACACTGCCTATTCCGCACAATCCCTCTTTGTATTTTTTAAATCTCCAAGTCACACTCATTCTGTATGCTACATTGCATGACAAATTACTCCGCGGGTTCCGAACCTATTGCGCGCCATAATACACCATTGGGTGCGCGTTTCCATCGCGCATCTAACAAGCCCTTATATGCGGGAATCCACACTGTCCATTACACATAACCCAGTATCCCTCCCAATACATTCAGCATAATAGCACATTCCATGCTATAGTCTTGGTTCTCCTATTCTTGTTTGGGAAGGTGGTGCACCCAATATAGTAAAAAGGTCGAGCGATCGTGCAGACCTCTAAGGACAGCGCGATCCGGGACCAAGTCCTCAAGCTCGTGGTGCCCGTTCGAGGTTGGGTGGTTCACAATAATCCCTATCCAGCGCGGAGGTGAGTTTAATCTCGCTGACCCGGTTCGTGCATGGTTGAAACTTGCTTGTTTACTAGGTACCAATAACTCGCGAACATATTAGCTGCAACTTGTGTGTTTCTTTGTGTGTAATCCTGGCTAGAATGCTATTCCTGCGATTGACGGAAATGACTGTTGAGCGCCAAGAGTCACTCCGAGCCGACAATTTTGCCGGGCTGTCCAGGGGATTAGACCGTTTCTAAGCTCTTTCTTGCCATATACTTTATAGACGTGTTCCCACAGCTTCTTTGAACCCTTTGATGTGCGTTGCGGCGTGATGCGCCGAGGAGCTCCCGGGAGTTAGGGATCAATTCCTCAAGTTATTTCTTGTCATAATCGATTCGCCTCGTCTGTGCAATCATTTTACACCCAAAATCATACTTTCGCGATGCGTGTTTCGTGTATAATGGGTTCAAAAGCGCGTGTATTTTTTGCTCAAAAAACAAGCACCGTTTCAACTTTCGCGTTCCAACTTCCTACTCATAGCTGGGGTCTTGACGCCAATTCCTTGCCCTACCTCTGTGGCCGTGTCAGAACGCGAGAATTCATCACACTATATATATAGCCCTAGTAGACCAAATTTATAACGGATTCAAAAATGGCAACTAACCTATTTAAAAATGGTTTATTTTTCATTACCCTCTGTTCACTTTTGCTTGCATTGTGCAGCAACTACTGAGACGTACAAATAAGGGCAAACGCTACCGGATGAGCATAGGGCCCAAATATCGCAGATTTTCCTTCAATTGTGCCCATATAATTGGGATCCTTTTCGAATTTAGGGTTTAACGTCAATGTTCAACACCTGCCCGTACCACTCGATCTCCAACTCGAGCGCTCGCTTGATTGTGTCCGCTCGTCGCCATCCGTGGCCCTCGCCGTCAAATAAAATATACTTGACCTTACCCCCATTGTCCTTGATTTTCTTTTCCATTAGCTCGGCTTGGTTTGGGGGAACCACGGCGTCGAGAGAGCCTTGCAGAATCTGGCGGGTCGTGGTTAAGCACATAAACGGGCTGATTCATGCTGCGGACGTACTAGTAGCGGCGCAGTGATCTTTTCAGCATGGAATGCAGGGGAGCGTTCCTTGTACACGTCTGGGATTTCTGACATGCTCCCACCCATGAGTTTGTGCAGGTAGCGGCTTTCGAACTTGTGGGTATCGTTTTCGAGAGCTGCGAGGTCCGAGATTCCATAAGACCTGTATAAAGCCTGAGTTTGAATATAGACGTGACATAGGATATAATGGTCCTTACGCAGTCCCAGTAGCGTAAACGTGAGAAGCTTTCACCAGGGCAGCGAGCACCGTATATCCCCCTATGCGGTAATACCCATTATTACTGCTACATTCGCCAAGTCCAGGGGATGAACATACCTGCAGAGCCTCCTCGAATCGCAACACGTTTCGGATCTACTAATCCAGCCTTTCCTAGCTCAAATACGGAAGAAACACAGTCCTCGACGTCGGCAATGCCCCATTTTCCTGCAAGCCGCTCCCTAAGGGATCATGAGTTTGCATACACCCAGAGGGACATCGCATAACTCACCGGTAAGCCCGCCCATATCCGGACGAGCCCCCATAGTTGACGTCAATCCTATTAAGTAAGATATCATTACCAACGAGATCACAGGTAAGTGTGGACCACATACCAGGCCCATCCACGACTCGTCCAGTACTGCGTCAACCATTTCAATCCTGGTGGGACCTTAGCCGTCGGGCCGCCGTGCACATGTACGACACAAGGCGGTTTCTCCCCTTCTGGACCGGTGTAGTCTTTGTTCTTCGGTCCATAAAACACAACATGCAGAGGCTGCTTGACGAGTTCATCCCCAACTTCGAAGGTTTTTGACTCCCCCTTCGAGAAGGCGAAATCTTTAAGCGCCGGGATAGACAATGCGGTGGTGGTTTCTTTGAGTGTGGTGTATTTTGCTTTTCCGAGAGCGAGCGAAACCTTGACAAGCGCAGCGGGATGATCGTGCCCAGTCCCCACGAATACCGCCGTCGCGCCAGCTCCAGCTCCGTCGAGGGGAACGCCCCTCAACAGGGACGTAGTCACATACGGACTCGACATGAACGAGTACCGCTGTTCGTGCAAGTCGATCACAAGGAACCCAGTTTGTTCTCCGACCGTCCCGGGAGCGAGAATTGTATCCTCGCGTAGAATTGCATAGTTGGAGTTATCCAATAGCCAAGCGGGCTCTGCAAAGTCTTGCTCGATGGGTTCTATCAGGCCAAGACGAGTCGTACCACTCTCGAAATCGTGAACGTAGTGGTTGTAGAACCCAGACTTATCGGAAAGGAAGATGAGCTTGGAGGGAGACGACCAGTCAGGCTGCGTAATGGAGTTGGTTATACGAGCCCCTGCGATCAGAGTTGGCGGGCTTTCAATTGAGAGAGAAGTAGATGTAAGGTTAAGTGAAGCGACGTATAATTCAGAGCCTTCCCAAGGCATGTCGGGGTGCCACCTGGGCCGGAATGTTCATATCACAGCTCAGGCCAAAGTAGGGTGGGCGCGTACCATTGGATCCAAGCAAGTTTCTGGCCATCAGGGCTAAATCGGCCAAATGCGTAAAAGTCTGCACCTTCAGCAATGGTTGAAATCGTCTGGGCTTTGGTGTTTATCAAGACAAGCTTGTTGACAACGTCGGAGGGGGCAGGTTTAGTATGATCTTCGAGAGTGCAGATGACCAAGTGTGGGAGTGTGGGGTGGAATCGGAACCCGCCAAAGCGGTGATTTGTATTTTCTAAACGGAGTACAACAGTGAGCAGGCCGACAGGTATATATCAACGAAATACTTACCAGGAGTGACTGGTTTTGGTTCCGACCACTCATCCCCCGATTTGGTGCAAATGTAAACACGTTTCGTCGTCCAATCGGTAAATAGGGCCGTATCTTGGTGCACTGCGGCAGCAGATCCCCCGTATTCATGGACGCCGGTGCGTGCGTTCCATTGCGAGCCGAACACGTCCTTCCCGCTATCAGAGTGGACGAACACACGGCGGCCGCTTTCGTGCGGGCGATCTTCTACGTGGTAGATAATGCCAGTGGCAGCGTCAACAATGACCTCGGCGATGGATATTGTCTACACAACTAGGTTATCAGGAGTACTGGGTAAAGGGTTTGATCTACCTTTTCGGTGATCACATCAGTGGTCAAAGGAGATACCCAGCTTCCAAATGGCGCAACAATGGGCGACATATTATAACAGCGAAACTTCGATACCGCAGCTGTGATCGAGATGTTGAGAAATTTGATGAACGTACAGTGTAGACAGCAGGAATCGACACGAAGCCGCGAACGCTCACATGGTCATGATGGCGAAGGTCACGTGTTGATGACGTCATTACTAACTATCCAGCACCACCATACCCCACCCAATACACCATGCCTCCCTCCAAAAATCGTCGATGCTAACACACAACCGAACATAGGCACAGGGTGGAAGTTCAAGTGCTGTCGGCGAATGAGTTGAAGGTCGATACCAATAGGTATCGAAAGCCCGAGAGGTCAGAGTTTGCTCACCGAAACCTTCAAGTCTGGTGGAAATTCAATGAAACATCCCACACCGCCCCTTCCCTATATTGGACTAGCCGCAGAAGTTCCTGGCATAATTTGCGCCGTGTAGTCCCTGTTCTGGCCCGAGTACGCCTAACGCTATTCAAGATCCTACTGCGCAAGCTTTCAGACGATGTTCGTGCGGTGAAATACAACAAAATCGTGCTCGCTTTAAATAATAAGCCTATGCTTACCATTATCAAGTTGCCTCATCCCGAGGCCTAGGTTGACGAATGTAGTGCGTGTAGAGCGGGACGCTTGCCAACGCCTCGGAACAGCTCAGAACTCGACTGAGTTTCACTGGAGCCTAGAAGAAAGCTACCCGGTTCAGCGCCCACCGAAACCCCTAGCAATAGGATAGGAAAACGACAAGAATCCAGCTGAGATCGAGGCTTTTCCACAGCCATCTGAGTTGGAGTTCAACCATCAATGACCCGCCCTCTCTTAAACTAGGCGTATTGTGTCATGGGCAACAGAACCAGCAGGGCGGACACCTAGACACTGCGGGAGTCCACTACACTGGCGTTATCTACTCAGGGTCCGAGTTATGTCTAGCTGTAGCAAGTGAAGGGAGTTCAGAAGTCGTTTGCGGGAGATTTGACCATAGCTGGGGTAAAACAAGAATGAATCTCTGTAGCGGTGATTCCGACACAGGTGTGGATAGGTCCGCTTAACGGGAAGCCAGACGAGCCACCTAACATCAAGGTAAGAAACTTGAAATCTGATACACAAATTCCTGTGAACCGCTCATTATAACTCAGTTTGTATGCCAACATTCGACGGGGAAGTCGCAGAGGAAGAGCTACCAGCCAGTAAAGGGCCCTCGACGCAAGACACGAGACAAATCCTCAAACTAGCAACCAGCCTCGCCCAAGTCTGCACACGCGCTGCCGGTGTGGTTGGAGGATAAGCCTCCCCGAGTCTGTTGTATGCCAAGTCGGAAGATTCTTCAAGCCGTTGCTACTAGCGTCGACCAAGGTCCAAGTACGAGCCAACAAAATATCCAGAAGATACGGCGTATTGTGGCGAAAGTACAAATCCCTCAGCTTCAGAGGAGTAACATAGAGTCCAAAAACTTTCCTTCGTGGTGTTCAAACGAGCATCCGCAAGGGGGCCCTCACGGGCGGCCGGGGCTCACAGGAGTTGGAACACAGACGCCGGTGGAAGGGGTTGTATGACACATCATGACTAATCAGAAGCCCTGGTTTTTGTCGCGTGCGCATACACCCCACATTCGAGGCCCTTAACGCAATATTGTCTCGGTACAAGGCTCAATAGCTTGGCCGCAGCAGTTTGATGGGAGAATCTAGTCTCGAATAAATTCTTGACTCTGAAGGAAAATTCACATGCATCATATATATTATCTTGTATACGTGGCCTTATGACTAGGTCCGGGTCGGATAGCTAGACCGACAGGTTCTTGCTGGAGACGGTGAGATGGTGATGAGCCGTGATTCTTGCAAGCACAGGAGAGGCGATCATAGTACGTGTCAATACGTGTACTTGGGCATTAATTGCTCGATACTGCGCATTCATCGAGTATAAAGCATACTCGCTAGTCCCAAGTTCCTCACAGTCGCTCACTTTGAACATCAAAAGCATTATACACACCCTGATCTCTGGTGAGTTTTAGCTAACTAATTGGTTACAAATCTAATAGCGTAATTCCAGAGACATTCAACATGAACCAATCTCCCGAGAACAGTAAACCAACCAAGCCTCTCCCCATCCTAGCTGGGGTTTTTCGTCTCCTGGTCGCGGCGTACATCACCGTGCTCAGCGTCATGGCGCTCTTTTCTTCCCTGCTCAACCTCGACGTCGGATTAATCATTGCTAGCGTACACCTCCTGCCCGCGTCCCTTGTCCTTCTAGGCCTCGAGCTCGAAGTCTTTCGTGAATACGCCACCCTTCGGTTCTCCGCCTTGCCCGATGGGATGTACCCAGCGAGAACGATAGCTCTACAGTTCCTGGCGGCTATCCTCACCGGGATTAACCGGAACAGTCCGACAAAGTTCATCATGGGATGCGTCGCGTTTGGCATTACGGTTAGCCTAGTCCACCTCGGCGGCATTCACGGATTGTTCTGGGAGGTTGGAACTAGTTTCGGAAATGGTGGTGGGAGGAGCAAGGTCTCAGCAACATCTCCGCCCCGGGGCGTGCGAGATGCGGCTGGCGGTCTTGCCCGGTCGTCTTCCAAAGCAACGGAGGATGAGCATAGTGATTGATCGAAAGCGAAGCGCTGCTGATAGGCGATTTAGTGAGTTTCAGTTTGGTTTGTCGAATGATGGTGAGAACTTACCGCTCTACAATCTGACAGCCGGTGCTTGGTTGGCGCTTGAGCTTAGATTGCCTATAAAGTTCTCATGTCCTGTATCCGAAACTGTAAAAATATCTACGAAATTGTGTTTGACGGAGTATATTCTCAGATAATGAGGAGTTGGTAACGGGAACAACGACCAAGTCGAGAGTGGGTAAACCAATCCGGATTGGGTCGTTCCCAGGAGGCTGAGTAATCCGGGCGCTTCGAGTCGGGGGGGAACCGAACCACCATGGCAGCCAAGTCGAAGGCCAAGTACGTTCATTATTCCCAGGTCTAAATCGGGTCTATTGTTTTTCTAATTCGCTTCCTCAGAACTATCCTGGTCAAGCTGGTTTCGACGGCCCAAACTGGGTATTTCTATTCGACGACGCGGCCTCGCCTGGGAGAAAAGTTGGCTCGAATGAAGTATGATCCCAAAGGTGCGTTCATAAGGTCATAACATGAGGACTTATTCAAGCTAAGAATCATGGTGTCCCCCGTTTCCGTTTATGATCTCCTTCCCAGTGAAACAACACGTCCTCTTCACAGAGGCCAAAATGAAATGATATCCAACTCCGTCCCCACCATGTCGATCGCCGTCCTACCCTCCTGCGCTGTACTTCATAAATGAATTTATGGACATTGCAGAATCGCTCATCGTTCGCCCCCAGCCCCACTGGCCTCGCCACCCCAACATACGTGTGCCCCAACCCCATGCTCGCTCACCTGTTCGGTCCCTGTGCTCGCTGGAACGCACCACAACATCGTGATACTCAGACTCGAGCTCCCCCCGCACCAACAACAGTTTCGAAACCGAGCCCATCTGCCCATCGCTTGACAGCCGGAGCCAGTCGAGAGGACTTTGAACATGGAACAGGAATACCGGATTCGTGCTCAGGGCACTGGTTTCATCCCCGCCACACCACTTGACTGGCAGCATTAAAACCACGTTTTTTATTACGCTCCACTTCGCAGCACCACGTGGCGGAGGTGATTCAATTGAATCAACCTGCAGGATAGGGGCTGGCGTACGTCTAATCTATAACTGCCTCGCAAGCGCTAACAAAATACGCCAGCCCCCAGAACACATTTGTCGGGCTGGGTTGGACGAGGCTGTGAACAGGCCGGGAGCTTTAGGCGCGTGTTGCGCCTGTCGTGTGAGGCACTGCACCGAACGATTAGACAAGCGCTTCCAACTCTTAATTTACTTTCTTTAATATTCACGTGGGAATATCATCGCACTGAGTAGCGCAATATCTGGTGCATGTCTCAGGATATCGCGACTCATAAAGTTTTTGCACTCCGTGTTCCAAGCTGGCTCTGTGGGCCGCCTGCGAGTGGCTCGCCGCTGGATTCGTTCGTCTTGCCTCCGAGGGCACGCCGACAATGCGGGCTGGTAATCGAGGGCCCACGTGGAGGGATGATGCGGTTACCATGGGGTTGGTACCTCACGACGGCTGTGCTGGTCCTAGGACTTGTATGGGGCATAACCACCTGGAGTCTGTAGGACACTGTCTATCGTTGCAAATACCAATGTTGTGATCGGAGCACCCGGTACCGAGGTCGCCAAGGTGACTTCGACTCAGGGCTGGAACGTTGTTGGGGAAGTTCCATTCATGAATTCATACTCAGTCTCCAATTCTCGTGTGAAGATTTGCTTGTTCGAGAGCGACACTGCTCGGATACTTGCCAAGTTCTGCAGCTCTCGCTGGGAGGTATACAGGAGTTGTAGTGTGATCTCGGATGGATCAATTGGCGCTCGCCTTGATGTTTCAGCCTTGTGCCATCATCAACCGTATTTCTTGTTTCGACACAGCTCCGAAATGGTTGGAAAGTGGCGCGCCCGCCCAACATTCATCCTAATTACCCTAAATGATTTGCTCAGTGATCGATAATCGAACGTTAGTCGGGGAGGTGTCACAGGTCCCTACCTGCCGGGGTAATTAATTTGCCTTGGACCCTACGGTGGTCGCGGCAGGAAGTCCGGTCGTCATTGTCCCGCTAACAACAACCATGCTACTTGAATAGGATGTATAATCGCCTGTCAACCGTCGGTGGCTCCACACGCGAGCGCGGATTCCGTCGCCACTACCCGTCGCAGTTGCTAGTGAGACCCGTCGGGAGATCAGCAACACAGAGCATGAACTGATGGATGATCGGGAAAGAACGGCGAGTGTACTACAAGTTTAGCAGGCGGTGTATTAATCCCGCTGATCTCATAGTGGATACGAGGCTCGTTACGGTCTCTATGGGCTCTAGAATGACCCTCCTTCGGACATGAAAATCAGGCGCTCGTTGCATCTTACTCGT
Organism: Ceratobasidium sp. 414; assembly: GCA_019616945.1. Taxonomy (NCBI): domain Eukaryota; kingdom Fungi; phylum Basidiomycota; class Agaricomycetes; order Cantharellales; family Ceratobasidiaceae; genus Ceratobasidium; species Ceratobasidium sp. 414. The sequence goes on along the minus strand of WSTK01000187.1, from coordinate 9,693 downwards.
TTCCTCCCTCCCTCGTCTACCCAGTCGCTCCGCTGCCCGACAACCCAAAAGGCACCGCTGGCGACACGAGGTCCGCTCGCTCTTTAGCTTTGTTCACTTCCGGCTTAATGTATCCGCGCCTCTCTCTCCTGTTATGGTAACAGCGCCTCTAAACCTCCATTTAATCATAATCTAGCAGCAGGATCTGCGCGAATTAACTCGATAAAAGCGGCTCATCAACATTATCAAACGAGTTTCTCGCGCGTGTCTTGTGCTTCTCTTGACTGCCCCTCTCATTGTATTTGCCCTAACCACGTTTTGTCTACTATATCAACGTAATAACGCATCGGGCTCCCCACCTAAATATCCGACCTCTTTGGACAACCTATGTCGAATCGTTCTTCTACGTCTCCACGACCACAATCGCCCTCCAACTCGCTACCTCCGACCTCTCAACCCTCTCCCAGCGCCGAGCGGTCTCCAGCCGTTACTCCCTCAATGATCCAGGTCGCACGCCCAACCCTTGCTCCCTCCTCAAGCCTTGGCGTCCTCCCCACTGAATACACATCCTACCCATCCCATTACATCCCTGGCTCGCCACCTTACCCGAATCAAACTCTCAGCCCAGCGCCCGTTTCGCATCAGTCGACCCCGCCACCCAGCATCATGCGTACTTTCGAGCGCGGAAGGGGGGTAAAACGAACGAGGGAGGAGGACAAGTCGGGCGACGAGGACGAGCGCCAGGCGTCGATGAGCGGCTCGGAAACAGATGGAAATCCCGAGCAGCCCGTGCTGCCAGCTCCAAAGAAACGTACGCGTACACTCATGACGCCGGACCAACTTACGGCCCTACATCGATTACTTTCAATGGTGAGTACCTGTTCACGACGTGGCTAGTATTGAGTACTTATGTGATGCTGTGTAACAGACACGTTTTCCGACCACGGAGCAAAGGGAGCAATGTGGGCGGGAAATTGGGCTTAGCGCGCGCAGAGTTCAGGTCAGGTTCCCATCATGCGTGTAAAGTGACCGAGCTGACATCACGACGGTATCTTAGGTGTGGTTTCAAGTGAGTTTCAGGCATTGCAGTCTCTGGAAACGTAGTTGTCTAACCATACGCCGCCACAGAATCAACGCCAGAAGTCCAAGGCACAACAACAAGCGGCAGCACAAGCCGGGAGCTCCCGAGGGCACGCTCTTGCTCCGCGGCCGTCTGGCCCCTACCAAGTCATTTCCTACGACTCTTCACGCTACGAGTCTCCCACCCGTTCTTACCCTGCGCCATATCCCTATCCGTACGACGAGCTCCATCATACTCATCCGACAGCCCCACCCCATCGCAGGTCCTCTAGACTGGGCTACCATCGTCGTGGCACCTCAAGCTTGTCCTATCCCCCTCCACCGGGCAGCGCATCGCATGACCAACTCTCCGGGGGCTACCCACCGACCCATTACTCTATGGAGGAGGCAGAATTCGTCCACACCCCTATCCATCGCTATGAGCACCGGAGTTCTGAGCCTGGTGGGTCTCGTTCTCCTGAAGTTAGCCGTCGTGCGATCAGAGATGATACGCTCCCTCCCATCTGGCCCGAGAACGACCCAGCGACCAGGCGCGCATCCGCATCGGACGCGCTGAGCCCAGTCGCTTCCACTCGTGCTGGGCTAAGTCGACCAACCCTACTTCCCACTGGCCTGCCGCCTCCGCAGCCTTTGGAGCCAGCCCCACTCTGGAGCCATCCGCACACGAACCCGCGGTATATGCGCCCTCTGCCGCCCACCAGTAGCCTGCCGTCGCTATTGGGCGGCCTCAACCGGGGACGCGCTCGGTCCGACCCTCCTGTCCGCTCGCTCTCCTCGGTTTCTCAAGATCTACCACAGCCGAGCGTTGGGTTGGGGCTTAGTCTTAGGGGGATTCGCCCGAGCGGTGATCCTGGCGAGGCACATGAAGATACCCTCAGTAACCCAGAGCGTACGTCCGACCGCACGCCGCCGCAAGCCGAGTCGACTGGAGCACAACACGAGCTGGCACACCCCCGGGCTCAATCTCCTCGTCCCCAAACGGCTCGGGGAGGTGCTCCCCACAGCCGTCGCTCGTCTAGGGACAGCCTAGGTCATCGTCAAGACTGAAACCACAATCTTATGCCAATGGCCTTTTAGGCTCAAGTATGCCAAACACGAATCTGAATATGACGGAAACGCCGAATCAGGTAACTCTTACACTCTCTTATGGTCGCCTTTTATTTTATGTTTCACCTTCGCTGCGCATGCTTTATTTTGGTTTTCGCGCTGCTCTATATCGCTGTAATTGGTTGCTGTTTTATTTCGGTTATTCCTCCGTACTTTATTCTCCACTATTTGTCCCGCCAAGTCTCTTGACTACACGTTCCCTACGCCACATTTCCCACCTCTTATATTTCCGTATAGTCTATGGTTCCCCGAAGCCCGCTCATATGCGTTATTTACCGACTGTATTTCAGTTTTGGTCTGAATTGAAGCCGCAGATGAAGGGTCTCGTAATATATTGCTTAAATCTTTCCTCAAGATGTGCAGTGGCGGCCGTCGCAACCTCTACAGTGAGAGGCAATGTCAAAAGAGAAATCTTTTGGTTCAGAACTTAATAGGCCATGGCAAATTGCTGATCTGAATGATAACGAGGCAGATTCGTAGATCCCGCAGGGTTGCTTGGCCTCGTAAGCAATATGATCACCGGAGGGTGCGAGCCTTAACAGGACATAAGATCTGGCAAGAGTGGCGAAGCTACACTGGTCTAATGAGCAATACAATCGCAAAATTTTAGCTGCGGACCACGGGCATATTCAACTGTCCATGGTGAGCACCGCCGTGTATTAGTTGCGCATGATACACCGCATTAATTCGAGCACAACAATTCCGACAGACTACCCTCAATCACGTCACGACACTCGATCAATAACAGTGGGCGTCCCACTCGACGGGTGCCGTGGGGGGGCATCAGCCGACGAAGGTGCCCCCATCAGAGCCGTAATATCACGCTTGCGCGCTGCGAGCCTCGCTTGCAATCTCAACCGCCGCTCAGTTTCCATAGCCGTCGGCGAATTAACCTCCGCCGGCACGCGTGGATCGCCCGTCTTCTCTTCCTGACGGCTGCCGGTGCCCACGTTATCGCCCTGGGGCGCATCTGGGCTAGGCCCTTCTCCAGATGTGGCGCTACGCAGCAGACGGCTTCGGGCCATGAGACGCGGTCGCTGCTCCTCTTGTGCAGTCGCGATTTGGGTCCGTGAAACAGGAGCCTCGGGTATCTCGGCGGGGGTCGGCCTCTGAGCAGGCTTCCCAGAGAGATGAGAAGCGTCTGTATCTGTATTGGAGATCGTGTCCACAGATTTCGCGGCCTCAAGGCGTGCGAGCAGACGCGACCGTGCTGGATAGGATGGGTTGGGGCCGTAGGGTGAACCAGGGGAGGCACGTTGTATCGAGTCAAAGGATGAAGGAGGAGCAGGTTGGGGTTTGGGGCGTGCCGCAGCTCCGCGAATTGAGTATGAAGCGGTGGGCGACCTGTGTGACGTAGACGTGGTAACATGGGGAGAAGCGTTGTTACCATCAAGGGTGCGCCCATCCACCATCTCTACAAGCGGCATAGGTGGTTTACCGGACATATTCGGCAGGAGAGTACCTAGGACCGTTGGAGCCTCCGTTGCTTCCCTTGAATCCGCGCTAGCATTTTTCGAATCCGCACCGTCTTGACCGACTAGCTGTGTTTCTGGGTTCGGCGACAAGTTTCCCCCGGCGTTTGCAGGTACGGACCTCGATGTCCGGCTCGGTCCTTGCAAATGCACACGAATAGCGTCCATTGGTGTAAGGCGCGAGGGCCGGCTTCGAGCAACGGACTTCGTTATCATGCCGGGCTGAAGTGCAGAGGCCGTATTGTCGCCGCCTCCGGAATCATGACCGCTGGAACTAGCTTCGCCATTGTACTTCCCAGTGGTTTGTTCGGAGGGGGTAGGTTCAGCCCAATTGTCCTCGAGATGGTTCGCCACAGAAGTCGTCAAGGGTCGGCCCGAAGAGGGGACACGTGAATCAGAGGATGAGAGTCGGTGGTGACCAACTGGACTGGGCCCACGACGGCGACGACCATGCTCATATGACGACCGAGAACGAGACCTCCTAGATGTGGGAGAACGAACGCGAGAGCGGGAGCGAGAGGATGGATATCTGGGAGAACGGCTTTGTCGTCTGATTGCTTGTCCGTTGAGCCTATCGTCCTCGAAGAAATTATCCCAACCAGCAGGTTTCTGTGAGCGCCTTTCCATTCGGTCATTGTCTTGCTGGCTTTCTCTGGAGCGTTGACGCGTAGCCATTCCGTTGGGATCCACGTGGTTATCCCCTCGACCTCGGCTACCACGCCCCGCGTCGTAGGCAGAGTGTTGCCGAGTCTCGGAGTATTGTTCGCGGTTTTCGGGTTCGGAATGTCGCGCGTTGTCATAGCGGTCTCGGTGACGAGTTTCCTCGTAACGTCTCGAGTGTCGCTCGCCCTCGTGTTGGTCATTTCGAGCGTCCCGGCTTTCGGTTGATGGCTGACCGCCCTTCCTATCCCCCCCTCCCGAGCCCACATCCCTGCACCCATAGTCACCCCCGCCCCTATTCCTTTCCTGCGTGCCTCTCGTATCCCTTGCTTTCCCTTTCGAGTTTATCGGCGGAGGCTCAACCCAATCTTCCTCCGAGTCAGAGTCCAGATCAATATCCCTTGGTGAAGCGTCCAGGGGATCACTTAAATCGCGTTCCTGAGCCTTTCCCTTATGTTCAGAGCTTTGGGATGGGCCAGGCTCGGTACGATAGGTGTGGCTGGGTGGTCCGGGGGGAACAGGGGCGGATTCTATATCAGCTGGGGTGTCATACTGTATACAACGTATTCGTATTAGTAGGAGAAAATGTCAAGTTTAAATATCCAGAGAGGAACAGTACGAAGCCGGAAAGAGGGCAAGACTTACTTGAACAACAGCGTCATATGCTGGCAGGTCGCGAAATGGGGACCTCAAATAAGAGTACAACTCTACAACCAATAGGCAAGGCAAGGCAAAGAGAAGAAAAATCAACGAGACACCTCGTGTAACGCCCTAAAAAATAGCTTACCGTGAACAAAATGCTCGGCGATTGTGCCTCCCGTGGGAGACCTGCGCCCACCAAGATCGAGAAATTCGGCAATAAGTTTGATAGCTGCCTCGGTTCGAATGTCAATCGACTTGACGAGCGAGAGTATGAAGCTTGTCAAAAACTAATATAAAATAAATAAATGTTAGTTTCTGGCGTACGCGTGTCATTGATAAGATAAGATAGGATCAAACACACCCCGAACAGGGCGCGAACAACTCACTTCAACATCCATATTAGGCCACACACGCAGCTCTCGCCGAACGAACATCTGGCAGCGGCTTTGGAGTTCCGGAGAGCCCGAGATTTGTTGAGGAGTTGGGTTGGGCCGAAATCGAGTGTAGGCGTTGGAAGCGACATGCTGATCAAATGGATCTGAAAGTTAGAGCGCTGCAGACGGAGGAAACGTGGAGGGTAGGAACACGGCCAGGGGAAATTTAATAAGGCGGTAGGCGCGAGGGGTGTGGTCGCTCTGGCGGGTGTACTCACTTTGGCAAATAGCCCGTGCCTATATACCCATCTCCGCATTTCAATAGCACGGTCCAACTCGTCACGCTCGGTCTCTTCGGCGGTGGCAGTACCTACAAGTCCCCTTAGGTTAGCCTTGAGTCGAACAAAGGACGAAGTCGGAGTTGGCAGACCTCTTCTGGCTCTGGCCCGCCGCGCGGCTCGAGCCTCAACAACAATGTTGTTTGGCGGTGGGGAGGTTCGTAGGGGTGGAAGATAGTATTTCTGGTAGTCGTGTTGTGAACGAATTCGGTGGATGAGGTGCGTGCCGATGGGGGAGTTGCAGAGCGGGCAACGGCGCGATTGCTCTGTGGTAAGATGTTCGTGGCGGGGTAGAATGCGATAGAAAATAGAAAATGGGGCGGGAAAAATGAGATTAAAATGTAAGAGAAAATTAAGTACGAGCCGCGCTCAGTTGATTATTAGGAAGAGAAAACGTACCAGACCACTGTTTGATGCAAGCAAAACACATTCGGTCGTGCGCACAGTTGATGAGCACCGTCCGGTCGACCACAGGCTGTAGGCAGATAATACAGTTGTCATCGTTCTCATCGGCTTCCAAGTCATCTTCAACCGCGGCACCCGAGTCCGAATCCCGTCGTTCCCGAGCCTCCGCCTTTAGGACATCAAGTGGGACTGTGGTATTGTCTTGTTCTACGAGCCGGATATTACTGTCATCTAATTTCGATCTTTTGCGGGGTGTTTCGCCGCTTGCGTCGTCTTCAGACCGATAACGAGAGAACATGAGACCGCGGAGGTGGTGGCCAGGAGGAGGCTTGGTGGCGATGTTTGCGGCGATTTGGCCCAGGGTCACTCCCTGATTATCATATATATAATTAATTAACGAACGTGGCCGTGGATGAGCACCTGACGACCACACAAGAACAAGCGTTCTGAGATGGCCACCCGGGTCACCATCTGCAAGTCATACATTGGCAACACTTGGGAAAGCAGGTCCGGTCACCTATGGCTCATAGTTGGCGTTCGATAATCAAGTTCGTTCTGAGGTCCAAGTTACAATGTTTATATATTTTCTGAACCACGCTCCGCTTCAGGAATTTGCCACCTGCCCAACTTAGGTACAAGTCAGCACCCTGTCCACTTCCCATTATCCCCGCCCACAAATCCAGCTCCATTATTCGCAGAGATTTCACAATCGTCAACCAAAGACTCGATCAAATCCCAAAATGCACATAAGGCACCCATCTCGAGTACCCCCTCTCCCCCACCTGATTCCTTAGATACCCCACCGCCTCATGCAGCGCTCTCGCAGCCCTCCGGGCATCTGGTATCCCATCCTTCAACAGGCTTCCGTACACCTTCTCGGCAATCACCGGCGCATCGCTGTCGTGTATCGACCACATTGTCGCGATCACTGTATGATACCCGGCTACAATCATCCCAGCCGCCAGGTGCACAGCCTCTTCTGGAATCTTCTCGTCGCCCGTCGCGGTCTGGCAGGCGGACAAGAACGCCAACCTCGCACCGCTCATTGACTTGCGAGTGATAGTCGCTAGGTCAAGTGTGCCATCGTAGACATGGAACGCGCTTTTCGTCGGGTCTATGATGTTTTGCGAACCATGGCACGCCAAATGCACCCAGTCGTGTGCCTCCATCCCAGCTAAAATCGCCTCCTGAGTCGCATTATCTCCATCCAATTGTGTGTAGCGAAGGCCGCTTGCTTGTTCACTGATCGCCTTTAGCTCTGCGATGGTGCCGGGAAGTGGCGTGCATCCGGCTGTGTTCGACTGACCGACGGCCAATAAGCCATTGAACTCGGTGGGTGATCGAGGTGGCACGAGCATCGCGCTGAGAGTGGGAGTGTAGGAACAAACAACATAGTCGAACACCCTGGACGGTGGTTCGTTATAGTAACCGGCAGCGTGGATGGGAAGGAAGGCCAGGGGACCGGTTACACTCCACGTGATATGGGGCAACTGATCTCTCGGTTCTGTTGACTGTGGACTGAGAGGTGAGGTGGGAATTGGCGATTTGAACCGCATATACGCACCAAAAATCCAAGATGGTCAAGTACAGGGCATACAACGTGGTCCCAAAGCATAGCCAAAACACCCTCGAACTTATCCTCGTTGTCAACCTCTTCAAATACCGGCCGCCTGAGACCACGGTCTCGGAGATGAGCATGTTGTAACGAGCCGACGAGATCAGCACACGCATCCCGTGCCATTTCATAAGAGAAGCTTGGCAGAGGGACGTGAGTTATGGATGTGGTACCTTCGAGTATGATCAGAGCGTCACAGCGCTTGTGATAGACGTTCAGGACGACGACGGTGCTAGATTCCGCCGCTCGGACTAGTTCAGGTGCCCTCTTGAGTCGCAGGTAATTCGACATCCCAGGCAAGTCACGCGCTTCAGAGAGCAAGGTATCCCATTTCTCGGCGAGCCGGCGATGATGCTGCTGCTCCTGCTCCACGGATTCAGCGGTGACTGACAATTGCGTGCGATCAGTATGTTTAAACGAGGTCGACCGATCGAGCTGGCTCGCAATATCCTTGAGTTGACGGGCAAGATCTGGATTGACGGCGGCGAGTTCGTCAAAAGGGGCACGAAGCTGGAGAATTTGATTCCAGACAATTGAACGACCCTGCGAGCGCTAGATCATACTTGCCCGCGGCAATGGCGAATGCGGCTGCCTCGGTGGTCATGTCCCCAGATATTCCGAGCTCTTCATATCTACTACCAACAGTCGTGCCTACCCACATGACCTCCTGCAGTATCTCCATGGCCTGGACGTAGCCTACCAGCGAACTCGTATTGTCCAGGGTGGCGTCGATTTTAGCCCAGAACACCGCAGCCAGAAACCTAACCCTGGGTGGCCCTGTTGGCGCTGCTGCTACATTGAAGAAGTGGCCAAGTGCTTTCGCCATGTCTTTCGCATCGCGGGACTTCTCAAATCGAGATAACCATAAGTTACCCAGATCAAATTGAATGGGTAGACTGCGACTGTGGCCCTTTGGTAAGATTATCCTGGCCAGGCCCAAGTTATTTATGGCTTCGTCGCTGTCCTCGATCGATCCGAACGGACTCTCGAAACGTTCTTGGTACGCCATGCCAAGATCGAAGTGCCTAGTAGCCATATCTACACTTCCACCACGAGCGAGGCCTGCCGCTTGGCCGAGGTAATCCACTGCCTTGTCGATATCTGACCGTTCGTTCAGCTTTTTATATCGCTGAAGGTGTGCGCTACCCAGGTTGTCCAAGCACATTGGTACATTGGCACTCCCCGGGGGAGCGAGGGACAGAGCTTGGCTGAGGTAGTCGATCGCTTTGTCGATGTCCGTGAGTGCGTGTAGGGTCAGGAAACCAAGTATGAGGGAACCGCCGAGGTTGTTAAGGAGCTGGGGCCGGTCTGGATGTCCCTCTGGTATCAGTAGAACCGCTTGTTGCTGGTACATAATTGCCTTTTTAAGATCATCAGCGTCGTGTAGACGATGGAACCGCCGGTGGTACGAGTTGCCAAGATTGCCCAGTCGCGTGGCATTGAGCGGGTGTCCTTCAGGTGCCAATGAAACCGCCTTTATTTGGCAGCTAATCGCTAGATCGATATCTTCCACTGCGCCTGAATATTCAAATCGACTCCGGTATGACGTGCCAAGGTTGTTGAGAAATGCGGGCTTGTTTGGGTGCCCCGCTGGGGTAAGCGAGATGGCTAGAGTCTGGTATTCCACCGCCTTGTCGATGTGCTCGGGCTTAGGAAGGTTGTTGAAACGAACGCAATATGAAATGCCCAAGCTATTAAGTCGGCTCGGCCTCTCGGTGTGACCTTCGGGGACCAGAGCCACTGCTCGAATCTGATACTCAATTGCCCGATGGAGATCCCCCAGCTTCCCCAAATGTTTGAATCGCCTGACCAAAGCCATGCCCAAGTTGTCGAGCCAGGTGGATGATTTTATGTCTCCATTCGGTGCAAGCGACGTTGCCTTGCCAAGGTGGTCTATGGCTGCCTCAAGATCCGGGTTATCGCCGAGACAATCGAATCGATCCAAGTCACTGTGGGAAGTCGCGGGATTTAAGCTGAGTCCCCTGGACCTCCCTGGATTTTTAGGCAGTCCCGACGGGATT
>WSTK01000186.1:0-51390 GCA_019616945.1 Ceratobasidium sp. 414 | reverse complement strand
CGGTATCCTGCATGATACAATCAACATCAGCAGTGTCCAGGTGAATAGAACGGCAGCTTGTATGTGGGACTGACTTGGGTGGATGTTGTTTAGACTCAAAGCAATGGCCTCGCCACCAGTAGGATAACCTGGAAAGAGCGCATAACTTACAGGGTAGAGCATAAGATAGAGAGAACTGGACTCACCAAGCGTGTCGCTTATCTTGAATGGATAGTCACAAACTTGTTGGCGATGCTGCAGTCAGGTGGCAGTGGTTGTGGTGTGTCGCTGCAGGAGGTCCAAGAGTGCAAGTGCTGATTAAGAACTTTCGGCGGCCGAGGAATTGTTCAGGGGAGGTCAGTCCCACTTGGTCTTTTACTACAGTGGATATATGCATCTGATTGGATTTTCGGGTGACCGACCCATGGTGGAATAAGGGTGCGCACAAAGACTTTGTGCTGTCCACTGGGAAGCACAGGCTTACTGTGGCTCAAATCCTTGGCGTTTTTATCTTCAAGATGCTCAGAAAGGCCTATCCTATTGCATACATCCAGCAGTTTCGTGTCCTCAACCGAAACAAAAGTACTGTGTATCTGCTCTGCAAAAACTGTAGGGTGTAATTATAAACAGGGATAGTTAATGGTGTAATGGTGTAATTTACACCAAATTACACAGTAATTACACTTAATTAGGGGTCATTGCAGCAAATTATAGTGGGGGGATAGTTAATGGGTTAATGTTGTAATTTGCCCCAATTACTTGCTATTTTACCACACTTTTTTTGCTGAGTGGAGCTGGAGGATGAGCACGTCCGAAATTTTATCTTTGTTGATTCTATCGTTCGCTCCTGCGTTGTGCTTTCCCCTTGTGTTCGCTCCGATGTTCATGTACTTCACGATATGGAGGGTCCCAACATGTATCTACACTTGATGAATGACAATTGATTGTACTTGTGTGTTCCTTACTGTTACTCATTAGCTTGAGCACCCAACGAACTAAATTATATTTATGTCTATGTACCAACCACTCGCAAGCGGTTGCAACCGATTTTTAGGGGGACTAGGGCGCTTGTAACCAGCTACAGTTGGTTGCAGCGGTGCCGAAACCAGGTATCTGCGGAAACCGGTTGCAACCAAGGTTCCTTTTCCCTGACGCATTAGAAACGAGAAGCGTTGGTAAGAGCTGTTCCAAATTCGTGGAGTGGAAAGGTTGAATGCGAGACGAGAGGTACAGGCAATATTTACAAGAGCATTTTGGCCAGAATATTCACATAACTGCTTTCGAAACTCGTAACCGTTGAATACGCGGGTAGCGTTGGTGTAGGGCATGGCTGAGTACAGGTGGAAAGTGAAAGTGAACTCGTTTTACCTGGTGTTTGCTCGGCTTTGTTCGTTTTGGCCACACAATTCAGGTTCACACCACGCCCATCTGAAATACCAACTACCCCTGTGATGCGTACTTCCCAATCGCCCCTACTTCTTCTCCCCCTTTGGGTGGAGTCGGTTCAACTGACTACGTCATATGCAAATTACGCTGACGTAAGCATTGTCAGTTGTCTCGTAAGCGCTCTGATGTCGTTTCTCGTTGCACCACCCACTCGAACCTTACGAACAACAGCGCGCCTCCAAAAAACTTGTTTCAACCGTTTCCAAAACAATGAGCTCTCAAAAACGAAAAGCAACGGACGAGGACGTCGACGCCGAGCTCGAGCCTGGCCCGTCCAACTCGCCATTCACGAAGCGTGGGCCAGGAACGGGGAGTCGTTCTGGGAGCATAGTCCCGATTTTGGTCAGCGGCCCCCCTGAACCAGAAGGCGCAGAGGACGACGAGGACGACACGGTGGCGATGGAGGATGACGATTACTCGGCGCAGTTGAGCTGGCAAAGTCAAAGCAAGGAGAACATGAAGTGAGTCGCGCAAGGCGTGCCTGGCGGCAGGCCATGCTTACGCGCGACCTTGAAGGTTACTACTTGGTAGCTTTACGCCGGAACAGTTGGCGAGGTACGAGACGTACCGACGTTCGACATTGAATAAACAGAGCGTTCGCCGGGTGAGTGATTGAACATGATGTACTATTTCTTCATTAATTCTAACTAGTATTTTAGTTTATACACCAATCTCTGGGCGCCAACGTTTCCGTAAACGTGGCTCAAGTTATAGCTGGATTCTCAAAAGTGTTCGTCGGGGAAATAATAGAGCTAGGTATGGCGCATCGCAGTCTCTCCACTTTTATTCCATGACTGATTCTTATCACCTAGCTCGGCACGCCCAGCAGCAGTCATTACCCCCTGGCACGCCCCCAGGACCACTCTCCCCAGACCACCTCCGTGCGGCGTATCAGCTTTATGTGCAGCAGACAGGCCATGTTGGCTCTGCTAAACCCGCGCGGGGTCGCCGGCTCTTCGTAAGATAGCATCACGTTTGGACATACACCTCAATACTCTGCTTCGGACCAGTTTGTTTCGTGCGCGACAAAATCACGCTAGTACTATTCGGGCGGAACAACGCTGTAGTCCGCTCTCGATTGTTCGGGGTTATGAGAATGGGCAGAGTGACGGTGGCAGCATTGCAACGTGGGTTAGCCTTCGTTTTGTCAACACACTGGACATTTTTCTTTATGCGATGGGTCTCTAGAGTTCTATTAGATCTAACTGGAGCCTGTATACTGTCATCTCTACCTATCTATTTTATTTTGCAGCCACAATGGCTACTGAACTAGCATTCATGTTCTCTCTCCGTCTGCTAGCCGCACTTCTGGTCGCACGTTTCGTCACAACCCGAACTAGGCGGCATATTCCGAGCATCATATCGCGTTCCTGTTTGAACTGCCTCACGCGGGATCTGGACCGGACATGGACATCCCGGTAAGCGTATCACTCTTCCCCACCCAGGTGGCTTAGCTGACCGTTTGACAAGCAACATGTCAGACTACTGCGCGGATTTCAGCACGTCAGGGCGCCTACGGTTGCTGAGCGATTTTGAGTGGCTCTCAAAAGTCTGTCGTCCTTCCAGTTGTTCTCCGGGTATTACTAACACTCCGCTTGCACTGTGCGGGGTAGCGCTGATGTAAGGGGGGAACGCAAAAGGTCGCGCATCGTCAGACTTTGTTTACGACTTGTCAAGGATCGTGGCATGCAGGAAAGTGTTGCTGGACTAGGAATATTACGTTGTATGAATGAAGCCGAGTTATATTTGCTGGATGCTGATCATTAGTAATTACAGCGAGCATGACTGTCTCGATCCGGCCAAACGACCTCACCGGAATTTGAAACCCCATAAAGACACACTATTTGCCTAGATCTGGCAATATTCAGTGGTCGATTTCGACCGCCTCGAACGCGAAGCTAAACGCGAGACTAGCAACTGGACAACCGGGCATAGCTGGACTAGGCTCGTGGCCGAGATCACAACGGCCGTTAGAGTAACGCCGAAATTGCTTCGAGTCTCAACACACCAGGGGTCCGCCCGGGCAGGCGTTTTCCCCGAGTAAATCCAAAGGTACTACCAGCCCTCCTTCAACTACACCACCATCGCCTCTCTTCCTTCCCCTCCTCCCCATACCATGGGAAATTTACCTAGTATTTTCGAACAGACCTTCCCGTCAGCGCCACGTTGGAGCGTTGATCAAATTCCGGATCTCGCTGGGCGAGTGATAATTGTGACTGGGTGAGTGTCTCGCCGCCACCAGGTACGCCGTTTGCTGACTGTTTCAATAGTGGGAACTCGGGTATAGGTTTTGAGACGTGCAAGGTATGTTTTACATTGAGGATGAAGACCAAGTTAACCATCAAGTAGGTCTTACTAGCTAAGAACGCCAAAGTCTACATGGCCGCACGCTGTCCCAAGAAGGCTGCTGCCGCAGTTGCCCGCTTAAAAGAGGCGACAAACGGCAAGAGTCCTATTTTTCTTCAGCTCGACCTAGCAGATTTGCAGAGTGTTCGAGCTGCTGTAGTCCAATTCACCCGGTACGTGGCGGCGAACCTTAGCCTTATTGTTGAGTCTTACCGTTGCGTATAGGCAAGAATCCGAGCTGCATTGCCTGTTTAATAACGGGTAAGGCGTTGCCTTCCTAATACTCGAGCCTTTACTAAGGCGGGGTATTTGAAGTGGTGTATACGCACCGCCTCTTTCAGCCTTGACCATAGATGGATATGACCTTCAGTTTGGTACCAATGTTCTCGGGCACTATTTGCTCACAAGCCTACTCCTGCCCACTATGATTCACACAGCACGAGTCTCGCCCCATGCGGGTAAGTCGCCACCTAATTTGCATTTTGCCGAAGCTGAGGCAGATTGATCTTCCCAGGCGGCATTGCTCGTGTAATCAACGTATCAAGCATCTTGCACCTGTTCGCTCCGACTGGAGGTATCAACTACGCATCTTTGGAGCCTCATTCCGAGGGAGCGAAGAAAGTACGGAAAGCTCTCGGCCGAGCAAAGTTGTACGCACAGAGTAAATGGGTAGGCGACATCAATAATGATCTATGGCTTGTGCTCATGTCTGTTGTCTAGGGTCTGATCGCGTTCTCGAACGAGCTTGCGAGGAGGTATGCCAGTGAGGGTATTGTATCAGTAGCGCTTCATCCAGGTATGTCCGGTGCCTTGTTTCGTGCCTGGCCTAACATCATTTACTCCAAGGAAACATTCGAACCGAAATACAACGACATATCACATTGGCTGGCATGCTGGCCGCTCTTGCGGTAAGTCCCACGTAAGATGGTGCGAATACTACTAATTCCTCTGTGAAGGATATCTTGCAATGGGATTGCTCTTATGGTGCACTAACCCAGCTATATGCGGGCACCACAGTCCCGGGCGCAGAGTTGAATGGCAAGGTGAGCGAATACAGCAGCACCGGTGTGGCATTCACTAAAGGTTGTTTCAGTATCTTGTTCCTTGGGCAAGACGCGACTCGCCTAGATCAGATACCCAAGATACCCCTGCTTCCCAGATGCTCTGGAAGTGGCTCGAACTTCAAGTCGAGTGACCAGGACGACAAATAATTCTCTACTAAGTTATTTTCTTGACAGCGGTCGTGTGTTTCAGCTTTTTTCTTTGATATATCTTGTTTTAACCCCTAATCACCTGCTTGACTTCGGTGGATGCACTGTTAATTACGAGCTTGATTGCTAGTGTTTGGATCGTTCCATATTAGATAATCGCTTGACCCAACATTCGACTCGTTCCGAACCGTGATGCCAACAACCAATGAACTGACCCATCCCCATCCGTCTTCGACATTTCCGAGCTGGTAGTGCTGATATGCAATTTCCTTGAACATCGTGCATCTTGACCATCTGCCGATTTTGTTTCCCAATCGTGCTCTGGGAGCAAGCTGACAACGCCCGAGTCCACCACACTTGTCGGGATCAACACTTTTCGAGGCGATCGTTACGAATACTTCACGGGTGAGCCTACTATCGTATGTTTCTACCAGTAGACTTGGGCCAACATCTGAGATAATATTTATTCACAGAGTCTTAATAGGTCGAGTAACTTTAAAGGATTCAATATTTATGCACCTTTTGTCCAGGACTTCGATGTTTATGAAAAGGGGCGTAGACACTTTAAAGTGAGCGATCGACGAACTCGCAAAGGGCCACTTTTGCCAAATCTTTTGTCGCTCAGCTTAAGCGTGACCGACTCTTCTTTTACCATATCAAATGCTATGAATCTCGGCCCCGTCCTCTCCCTCCACTCCGATTTTACGCCAATACACACGCAAAACTCTGGAAGATCCTTCATCTCGAGTCTTGCAGCTTCAACCATTCTGAAAACTCTCAATTAACGCTCTCCACACATTCAACCTCTAGACTTGTACCCTCAAAGAAACCTGGAGAAGCTAACGGGGAGAGCTGTTTGCTGAATGTGATGCGGCCCAGCCATTCTCTCCTGCACCCCCAATCACTTTCCAACCTACACTCGCTCTCTGCAGTCTCTGACGGTTGGCGGAGATCGTCTACTCATTCTAGGGGGTTACCTCAGCTCGGAAATTTGGTTATCCGTGGATGCAGTGACTATCTTCTGCAAGGAAGCTTCTCCATTCTAGAAGATTTATTCCTTCAACTAACGAATCGCACGCTTTGGGAGATTTATGTCAACGCTGCAGCAGAACTCACAGTCATCGAGCAATCGGCCAATAACTTGGCAAACCTATCTATTTGACATGTGTTCAAAGAAGAGAGGAGCAAGCGAGCTGGTTTGAGGAGTCTATCTGTCTCCTTCGACACACGCCTCGCCTGAAAAGCTTTCACTACGGCACAACAATCACACGAGGCTGGGCTCCATTTCAAGCAGTCTTCTGCAACGCACTTCAGATAATCAGCTAGAGTCAATATTTCTAGTTGGTATGTCGTTCACAATTATTAAAGCGTTAGAGAGCATGCCGGCCTCCTGATCCATGTCGGCTTGCCTCCGTGTTGTGCACGGATATACCCGCCCAGAAGACCTGCGATGTTCTACCAAGCTGCTTAGTTTGCTTCCTTTAACTCTGCGATTGAGGTCCATGTGCGACGTCAACTGATCCGTGTTAAGCGGAAACGAGACTAGCCTCGCGCCACGGAATACAATCACCACAAAGAAAGTCAAGCTGGCTGCTGGCGTGGATCCGCGTATGATTTCCAGGTGTGTTACCCGCTGATTTTTTCCCACTTGGTCGTGAACCAATAACCGCTCTAGATCGTCACGGTCACCGTGGCCGAACTCCCATTCTGCCCACCGGCCAATTGTCGAAGATAGCGATTTCCCGGACTCGAACCCGGACTCCCAATGCTTCCTCGGTGCGCTCAACGCCAAGATAGCTCATTCGCCTCAAGCGCCAGTTGCAGCGCAAGAAGGGATGCAGAAATGGCCCAGGGGTAGGGGTTAGCTATCATACACCAGGTCCCTGGAGGGGCCGTTTTATGATCATTAGCTGAAGTGGTTTGATTTATAAAATTTTCATCTTATTCGTTGCTGAAAGATTAATGGCGACATCCTGGGCATCTCACGCCTGTTAAAGCAACTCCTACCGTGACACAGGGAGCTGTGGGCTAGCGTTACCCCTCTCACAGCAAACTTTCGCATTGGCACGCCTAGTGGTGGCATAGATTTCGTAAAAGGTCCAAGTCAACCAAAAGAAGATAGGACCAACCAGCCATAATCCTTGCTTGTGCCAACAGATCCAACACAGACCCAGCCAGCAAACTATGGCCCTGGGTCCATGCCACGTTTTCAAACAATACGAGGAGTGGTTGATGTTAGGTTACTTGGTCATGTTTGGGTTGGCTCGTTACACTATATATAACCGCTGAGCGTTTGAGTGATCACCATCCCCAAACGACGATGCCAACGGCCGACAAACTCGATCCACGTTCATCCATTTTCAAAACCTCGGAGCTAGTGGTGCTTATATGCGGCTTTCTCGACCCAGAGCAATGTCTCCCTTTGTTGACGACCTCTCGACTCTGCTTCCTGATCGCAGCGTCACGAGTTTGGGAGAAAGTCGACAATGCCCGGGTCCTCCTCAAACTTATCCAGACGAAATCTCTTCACACGCCCTGCTACCTCGACTTTAAGGACGAAGCTGTTATTGTGAGTTTCTACTGGTGGGGCGGGGTTGTGAACGATTACAATGATAGTTTGTTACAGAATCTCGATGACCCTGTCAATTTTCAACGATTCGACGTCTACGCACCTCTTGTGAAGCACCTCGATGTCTACGGGAGGGCACGCAAACATTTCAAAGTGACTGCCTGGCACACATTACTTCGACGAACTCACGAGCGACCACTTCTACCGAATCTTTTGTCGCTCACCCTACACGCGAGCAACTCTCGCTTTGCGATCGATCAAGTCCTATGGGTCTCGGCCTTCGCTTCCCCCTCGCTGGTCCAATTTACGCCAGTACACGTCCGAAACTCCGATAATTGCCTGGTCTCCGATAGTACCGCTTCAACCATTTTGAAAACCCTCAATGAACGCTGCCCCAGTATTAAATCGTTGGCACTATACTGCCGGATGTGGGATGACTCTGGGGGAGCAGGCGAGGAAAGCTGCTGTCTGAACCTGGGGCGGGATGGGCATTTTCTTCAACGCCTTCAACTGCTCGTCAATCTCCGCGAGCTTTCTGTCAGCCTCTCGACGATCAGCGGAGATGGTTTACTGGTACTCGGGAAGTTGCCTCAGCTCAAAAGTTTGGCGATCTATGGATATAGTGACGATTTGGAGGAAGAGAACCTCTCCGTCCCGGACGACTCATTCCCCCAGTTAACAAATCTGACACTCGGGGAGATCTACGTGCATACCATAGCATATCTCATGGCTGTTGAGCCCTTGACTCGTAACCTGGTCACCTTGTCCTTGTGTCACTGGTTTGACGACGAGGCCGCTGGGGAGGAAGCTATTTGGTTTTCGGAGGCCGTCCCTAGCCTCCTTTCACACACCCGATGCCTCAAACACTTCTACTACGATGCTACATACAGCGTATCCTCACTCCCCCTGGATTTCTCGAATTGCGTTCTCTCGCATAATCTTCTGCGGCGTACATCGGAGCTCGGGCTGGATAGCATTTTTATGACAGGCTTCAACTTCGCTAGCACAGAAACGTTGGAAAGCATACCAAAGTCTTGGTCCACGTTGACGACTTTGTGCCTTACGCACGCAATCATCAGTCCAACGAAGCTCCCTTATTTCGCCCAGCTCCCTCGACTACAATCATTGACGGTACTACTTCCACTTGGCAGTGGGATGCACTGGCCCGTGTTCGATGGATACGATGTTGGCCTCGCGCTCCATACTCTAGAAACGACTCATGATAAACTTCAGGTAAACCCTGTCATTGATGCAGCTTTAATAGCCAGGTATGTGGTTCACCCCCCCGCACCCACAGTATCTGGACTTATTTCTGGCTCCTAATGTAGATCATTGCTGTCGCTGTGGCCAAACCTGCGTCTCGTATCCTGGCCGGCTGTTCTGGCAAGCCCAGTTCCGCGAGCACATCTCCCCGCTTCTGGGTTTCTTGAATTACTCAACGAGCTGTTGCGATCACCTCATGAACAAACTTTGGTACGGAGGGTTCGGAGATAGCCCCAAAATAAAGATGAAGTTGTGATGCGTTACACGCTCCCCCCGCTATTTCCTGAAATACATTGATCTCCACTTTATTCTCATTAACCTATGGTTACACAGTTTTACTAGCCCCGTATTGATGTACCCACACATGACCCGAAAACACAATCGTATTAAGCATACACGAAGCTCAACCAGTCGCAAGAGCTGCAAAATGTATCAAAACTTAAGTAAGAATAGGCGGAATGCATACCCAGGAAGCTGTCCTTTTGGTAGTGGGTCTGCGGAGCCGCGCCCAGTTCCACTTCCTGTTTGGACTAGTTTGCTCACTGCATTGAACGAACCAAACCTGAACAACGATGCCAACGGCCGACAACCTGAATCCATCTTCGTCCGTTTTTAATATTTCCGAGCTGGTAATCCTAATATGCCAATTCGTTGAACCTCAACAATGCGTTCCCTTGTTGACAAGTTGCCGATTCTGCTTCCCAATCGCGGCGTCACGAGTCTGGGAGCAAGTTGATAATGCCCGAGTGCTCCTCAAACTTATCCGCGCAAGTTCCCTTCGCGGCGATCGCTACCAGGACTACAAGGACGAAGCTACTATTGTGGGTCTCTGTTAATGGGGTTATGTTACACTTACGATGAACCCACCAATAGGACCTTGATGGGATGGTCGATTTTCGACGATTTGATGTCTACGCACCTCTTGTGAAACACCTCAACGTCTACGGAAAGGACCACAAACACTTCAAAGTAAAACCTTGGCGCATGTTATTTCGACGAGCCCGCGAACAACCGCTCCTACCGAATCTCTTGTCGCTCACCCTATATGCAACCAACTCTCGTTTCGCGATTGATCAAATCCTATGGGTCTCGGCTTTCGCCTCACCTTCGTTAATCGAATTTACGCCAGTATACGCTCGAGACTCTGATAAGTGCCTGGTTTCGGATGCCGGCACATCGATCATTCTAAAAACCCTAAATGACCACTCCCCAAATATTCAATCACTGGCACTATACCGTGAGATGGAAGCTGGTCCTGGGGAAGAAGATGGGGAAAGTTGCTTTTTGAACTTAATATGGGATGGCCCTTTTCTCCAACACCTCCAATCGCTTGTCAACCTCCGTGAACTATCCATTGGCCTCTCGATGATCGATGGGGATGGTTTGCTTGCGCTTGGGAAGTTGCCTCAGCTTGCAGACTTGACGATCCGTGGGTGCAACGACTACTTGGAGGAAGAAAACTTCTCTATCCCAGACGACTCGTTCCCTCAGTTAACGCGCTTGAAGCTTTGGGAGATTTACATACGACTCGTAGCAAATCTCATGGCTATCAAACCCCTGGCCAGGCACTTGGTCGATCTATCTATTTGTCATTGGTTCGAAGAAGAAGAACGCGAGGAACAGGTGGCCTGGTTTGAGGAGGCTATTCCCCTCCTTCTTCAGCACACGCCGCGTCTCAAAACTTTCTACTACGACGCCACGTACAGCCCAGCACCATTTCTCGTGGCCCCAGGTGTCATATCACACGGCCTCTTGCAACGCACGTCAGAACTCAAGTTAGAAGGGATATTCTTGTTTGGCTTGCTATTTATGACTCTCGAAACGCTGGAAATCATGCCGGCTTCCTGGTCTACGCTGACTATCCTAAATGTCAAGCAGTTCACTGCCCCGCAGGCGCTCCCATACTTTGCCAAGCTGCCCAAGCTGCAAGCGTTAACCCTACAGATCAAATTTGCTGATTACAGCGACTGGCCAGTGTTTGAAGGACATGTCGTTAGCCCCGCACTACATACTCTAGTGACCACTGATGATAAAGTCGAATTGGACGCTGGTGTCAATGCATTTTCGGTCGCTAGGTGTGTATTCGTGCGTTTCTTGTTCAGGGATATATTGATTTCGGCTATAGGTGTCTATTATCGTTATGGCCAAACCTCCGTTCTGTCCGCTGGCCGGCTGTTGAGTCAAGACAGTTCCCAGCCTCGGCCTCGTCCCCTCGCCTATTCCTTGACACGATCAACATGTTACTACAATCACCACCTAAGCCAATTGCAGCGCAGGAAGGCCCAAAAACGGATCAGGGATTAGCCTGTTTGGATTAGATCGTCCCCTTGTATATTGATGTTAGCTAAAGAACTCCGTTCATCTCATCTTATGCTGGGCGGTCGAGGTCAGAACCGGAGTTGATAGATATATCTCGGTATCGATATACGGCGTCTCATTTTTATCGTTCCAAAATAATGGTTGTATTCGGAAATAATTGATCCAGCAAACTACAAGAAACGAGAAAGTCACAGCGATATTCAATCGATAGAAGCTTCTGCCTCTGAGCTTTTGGTACTACCACCCCCATACTTTATACGAATCGTACACTCCCATTGGGTTTACCCCTTGCGGCCCGCAACAGGACCACATTGCTCGAAAAATCTGAAAACTGTGTCGCAAAAGTAAATCAACCAGCTCGCAGGAATCCGAGCTTGAAGGTCGGCACTTACTCCGTTCCCGATGAATGCTTCGGCACTAGCCGCAACCTCCATATCAATAGCCACAGCCTCCGGTTTCGCGCCCGCCCTCGCCCATCTCACACTATCCCATCCCTGCTTGTGCGTTAACTCGTACTTCAATTGCTCAAACCAGCGTTTTCGATGAGACCATTCATCCGGCGTTAGGCCCATAGGGCCGTCGACTACATACACATGCTTGAGCCTAGAAGATGGATTGGAGGGCGACGAGCCAGGGGAGGGGAAAGAAGTGCGCAAGGTCCCAAGTCTGCCGACGAGCTCGGAGACCGTCGGGTTGCATCGCTGAGCGTAATAGCTTGCGGCTGCTGGCAGGCTGAAGGGTGTCGGGAGGCCGTGGATGTGGGCAAAGGTGCGGAAGGGGGCACTAAGCGACGCTAGCGCCCCGCATGGGTCCCCAGGAGGAAGGGAGGTGCGAGGTTGAGGGGGTAGATGAGCTTGAAGGACAACTGTGTTGTTTGCGGTCGGGACAGCTGCTAGAGTGGAGGTACTCGGAATGATCGTTGAAGCCGCGCTATAGACTTTGTAGGAAAACGTGTAATGCCTAAGGATTGGGGATGCAGAGACGGTGTCGAAGAGGGGCCGAATAGAGGGGTATTCAAGTACCCTAACCAATAATTTGGTCGATCAGTAAATGCTACGTTTCACGATAGTTTGTGTACCTGTCTGTGAATAGCTCGCCGGCAACCTCGACACATTGGGCATCTAAACGCTTCAGCTTGCTGGCCCAGGTGTCCATCAATGTCGCTGGGTTATATTTAGCGTCAGATAGGTCTTGTGGTGTGACATAAAGAGTAGTTCGTTGTCGGCGAGGGCAGACTTGGCTCCAGCCCAGGGAGGAAACAGGTTTGAGCTTGGCTATAAGAGCAAGGTGAGTGGGTCGCTAATTCACCAACGCACAAAAGATACCAACCGTCTTTTTCATCCCAGTTCTTTCCAGTATCGACCACAGCAGTCAGGGGCACGACTTTTCTCCTTGACCACCACATTCGGTACTTCCCCAATGGAACAGGTTCGAGTGGCTCGAAAACATAAGCGCGGTTGGATGCGTACGCCAGATGCGCATAGAGATATCTACAACACTTCGCAATCCATCTCAACGAACTCGACGGCCGTTTATGTTACTCACAAACTTGCCATAGCCTCATCCGCCCTTTCTTCTTGCTTTCAATCCATATAACATCACGTTGAACAGAAGCAACCCACCTTGGGTAAGACTTTACTTTAAAGCGAAGGTACCTGACATCATTTCCTTCTTGGGCAGCTATTTCCGTTGCGTTGTCCAGTTCTCCTGCAAACTGGGCCTCATATCCGGATACCGGCACTGGTAACCCACTAAGAACACGGAAATAGTACAAGGCCAGGCCAAAGATTGCAAGTAACCCGTAGAATCTTCGGCGCCGAAGAAGACTTCGGGAGAACATGCGAGGGCATAGTGGGGCGGATCTCCCAGCCGGAGGTCGAGTGAGACGTGGTGCCCCGGGCGAGGGCAGCATTGGTTGTCGCTTTTCGTGCATGAGGCGTCGCAGTCGTAATCAAATGAGCCCAGTCACGTGCATGAACACGTGATTTTTCTCCACCCGCGCTTAGGTAAAAGCCTCTGTAATTGGCGTTCTTCCACATAATGCCCCCGCCGCCGTTATCTCTGAGCTCACTTGCTAGAAGCGCAAGCCTCAATCGACCCCGAGGTCGACCCAGCTCGGTTGTATCCAAGACTCCGACAGAGTCCGGCTTCTGGTCCCACTTTCGATACTTTAGTGGGCAGGAATCCCAGGTCCCATGTCCCAAGAGGGCTCTAATTGTGCGTTGTTTACGCGTCTGATCCAGGCATCTAACTCTATCTGGGATGCAGGTCGCGATTGAATATCTCGATGGCCAGACATTCGAAGATGGGCGACTGATGAATCTGCCTGGTTGCCATGCAGACGCAAATGACATCAGCGAGCTTTTGAGTACGTCCAAAGACTCCAAATGCGGCAATACGCTTTGTTCACAATCTTTCTAGTGGAAAAAGGCGGATACTCCCAAAAAGACATCCGTATATTGGCAGACGTACCAGGACTCCCTGACACGCAACGGCCAACGCGGGAAAACATTGTACGTCGCGTTTACACTGCCCCTATTTTGAGCCACATATTTTTTTTTACACATGTGACCTGTAGATTGATGGCTTAAAGTGGCTCTCGGATGAATGTAGAGCGGGGGACCGCCGGTTCTTTCATTGTAAGTCTTTGCCATTTGACTCAGACCTGTAGCTCACCAGTTCCATAGACGCCGGACATGGTACTCAGGCTGAAGATCAAGACGGAGACGAAGAGGACGGGATGGACGAAGGTATTTCTAGTGACCCATTTATGCATTGCCAAGCTAAGTGTCTAACCACAGCTATCCAACCGGCTGACTGGGCTACTCAATATAACCGGGAGGACCAGGGGCTCATCATCGACGATGTAGGACGGGTTCTGGGTCCAGCGAATTGTCCATATATCTGACGAGCTTGCAGGTGTTCCGAGACCTCCTCGTTGACCCGCTGCCTGCAAATTCCAACTTGACAGTAAGCCCCCGTTGTCGTTCCATCAAACGCATATGTGCTAATCTGAAATTGCCAGGCTGTAGTCGACGTAAGCTTCATCTGCTCCTGCGTATAACCTAACCCTGACTTGTGATCATTAGTGCTGCCATAGCGGTACGATTCTCGGTACGTCCATTTACCACGCCCGCATCGAGAGGCCCTGACTAGTATTTCAGACATGGAACAAGAGACCAAAGCCCACTCAAGTAGCAGGAATAGAGCGCCTGCAGCGCGTGGCTCGGTACCCTCAAAGTTCCCGAGCATGATTCTGAAGTTCAAATGGCCTCGGTGTCGTGGGGGCTCGGCATACCCAGTGGGGAATATTTTAGGTATGGGCGCTAAAGTCACCACCCCTCCACCCCTCACCCAATGTCTCCCACCCTCGCTACGTACCCGTTCTAATGACTCTTTCTATGGTACCTCAGAGCTGCCCGAATTGGCCAAGGTCAAGGACCCGGATGAGCCTGAAAGTCCTGGTGCAGAACGCAGCCCGATCACTGCAAACGAGTATGCAGTGATTGAAACAAAGAACGTCGAGAGCCCAACAAAACAGAGGACGTACATGCCAATTGTGGCAAACGTGGTACGTGATACGTTGTCTAGATTCTTCTGTGATTAAACCCCCCCATCTGTGTTGCTGACTCCATTTCTCTCTTCGTTTGCTCGTTCAGGTTTGTTGGTCCGCATGTTTAGACAACCAACTTGCATGGAGCCGCCCGAGCGATAACACGGATGAACAAGGGGTAATAACGTATGACCGAGGCGTGTTGACAGCTGTACGCCCGCTTCAATTTTCACAATATTGTTCGATTTCAGCTCACCCTGGCACGTTTATTACCATGCAGGGGTTCACGACCGGGCTTCGCGGCGCGGCTGCAAACTACAACGCCATGCCTGGCGGATTCAACACGGAACAGCGCAATGCCACGTATGCTGAGTTATTCGACTACATTGTGCAAGTTTGCTTTTCCCCGGGGTCCTTTCCATGCTGAATGCGCCCTGCAGAGCACAAGAAAGGCAAGCGTACGAAGAACGGATTGACTACAGCATTGAGATGGCAAGGCTGTACCAGGACCCGCAGGTGCGTTACTTTCTCAGGCTTTTGCCTCTGTATTGTTTTTGCTTTCGGTTTTCTAATCCTGGTTCTTCCCTGGACAGTTGTGGATATCTGCCTCGATGGTATGCACCATTGTTGAATTCCCGGCTACCGAGCTGACCGCTGCTATTCGTTATGCTAGGGAGACATCATGGACCGGCCGGTCGAAATCTGAACAGCGTCGAGAGGGTGAGCTCCCACCGATGGCCTGAGCTCCCACTCCTGACATTGTTCTGCGCCTCACGCATACACGTCTCTCATCGATATTCGTAGGCATATATGCCTCAATGGCACGAGTGACTGGTTTGATTCCCCGAGCAGCGTGGTCATTGCTGGCATCCATCGCGGTGCGGTGGTGTGATGGACGGACCGGCGGTCATTCGAATTTTATGCACTGCGAGCGAAATCTCTGTTCCCCGGAGTTTGACCTAGGTTTGATTGAATGCAACAGTTTAAAGTTCAGACATCAGCCTGTATCTATTATATGTCTGTACACCCACCCCTATAGTATGCTCTACTATGACGAAGCACTGAACGATCTGTCGTCGGTTCTGAGCCCAAAACTCGAACTCGGCGATCAAATCGCCGTTATCGTTTCGGTTTCGTAAAAAGGAAGCACGCGTCGGCCAGCCAAAAGACTCCGCAGTACGGCAATAATGGCAATATTAACCGGCCTGAAGTGGCTGAAACCTAGTTTGCGGAAGGTTTGAGACTTCGATACAGGTGAAATGTGTGTTCGAAGACTGCTTGGATGGCAGCGCCGTTTGCGCGTTTTCTCCGTGATGGGCGTTCCGGAAAGAACGCGGAGAAGATGTGCGATCGGCTAGACGCGGGTGACTGGACAGTCTAGACGCTACCGAGTCGAGATGCATTGCGTAATGGAATATTTATAGGTAGTGCACTGTATACAGAAGCGCAGCCACGCTTGGGGGTGGGCTGAATGGCCCTGACTCGTGGTACCCCTCCTTCTGGGCGATGTCTGCAGGTTCATCCCCCAAATACAACCCCAACCGAGAGACAATTCAGTTTCTGCTAAAATTTATTCTTGCGTTTTTGCCTGTGATAGATGTGGGGCACTTGGCATCAAGGGGGAGCAACCTGGGTAGGGGTAGATCGTTGGGGTTAAACTGCTGGTGTTTAAGCGTGGAACCGGAGTGCTTGTGAAATATAATGAACTGGAAAGGCAGGAACAACTGTGCAAACGCGAACGTGAGGCGGGAATGGATCGGCAATCCAGTGGTCAATCCCTACGAGATGCCAAATTCAGGCTCACATATGATACTTGTACATGCATACCTACGTACTGGGTGTATGCTAGTACCATGTTATAGTCTTTGCTTCCAAGAATGGAAATGTTGATAAATTAGCTGACAAAGCTGGGGCAACGTCAACCTAGCCACATCCTCGTGGATCTACAATCATGTAAACGAGCCATCTCGCACCTAAGTTCGTGTGCAACCGTGGGACACCTTCCTACCTCAGGAATTCGAGGGGGTATACGGTGTAATCGAACCAACGCTACTCTCCGATATCAATCGGAATTAATTACCGGGGTAGTGTACGGGATGCGGGAACCGATATTTCTGGGGGAGATGGGGAGGTGGGGGCCCACAAGCTGCAGCTGGCATACCTAAGAGCAAAGTAGGCTGCTGCTCGCAACCCATCGAGATGCGCATGTTTCAGATCAACTCCGCTGGGGGTAACGCAAGTTGATCCGTGAGGACACAAGGCGATCGACCCAACTTGGTTATATGGCATTTGGGCAGTGTTGAGTTTGCGATTAGGATTGACGTTTGTACACAGCTTGCACTACTGGATTATTCTTAGAGACCAGGAGGTAAACGCGCGTGCTATCGTGCACGTGTGCGAGTCAAGCCGCGTATGCCAGCGTCAAAGTGAAGAGCAGGGGTTAGATACTACTATAAGCAAAATGCAATGCTGTTCTGACGAGTTCATATCTCTGAATGGATCGATCCGTGGGTCCAAAAGGCCCGAATTTGGGCATGAGGGCAACACAAGGCAAGGAAGACAAAGGCACGCGACGAGTGTCAAGGTGGCCAGACGCACTCCAGACACACCCCAGACACACTCGAGACACCCTTTGACCATGGCTGTCCAGAGACTGGCGTTGGAGGTAGTGCTGTTGGCCACTGTCTTGTGATAGGACAAGGTCATTCCCGCTGGAACTCCATTCAGGGGCGGGCTAACCCAAACTAGGGGTAAGCGCTAATGCTGTGGCTGACTAATGTGTCGCGTTGCTACCCCGAGGCAAGCCACACTCAACCTTGACCGCACCGAGGCTTCAAATAGCAGATTAGACTTGCTGCTGCATGAACTGCTCACCCGGTCTACCTGGAACCACGATCAATCAGACTGGGGCCGTGATACCATTGTTTCTGGCTCGACCGCGCTTCTACTATTGACTGATCACTAAGCTTGTCTATGAGAATATTTCGTCGCTCGGCTAGCACCAGCATGATGCCCCCTGTCCGGAGATCCACCTTGCCCCAGGACCTGCCCTTTATCCAGGTCATAATGGACAAGTTTTTGTGTAACAAAATGTCAGAAGCCGAGCAAGATTGCCAGAAGGAGCGCTCAGAAGATAAGAGGCTCTATGTCCAATGTGCAACCTCGCTCATGCGATCCATGCGCGCGCTGATGAGTTTCGAAACCGACGTATGTCCTGATCTTGTTATCCGTCCTTAATATTCACGGATTGTCAGGATATTACGGATGCGCAAAGGATGGTTCAAGAAACCCTAAACCTGGCCGACGAACAGAGGCTTTCCATGTCCTGGACATCTCGTCTCGCCAGTTTTGCATTCGATGCATCTCTTGCCAATGCCCGGCAGATGACAATCGATCAACTCCACGCAGAACTGGTCTATGCCGAATGTCTATTACAAAAGGCAATTATGGGATTGTACGTTATGAGCACACTTTGGCTATTCGTCCACCCTAAGCCTTCTCTCCCTTAGTGTGTCATCTGGAGATTGGATGTCGTTCTTACGAGAGGCGTAAGCTATTCCTGCACTGTTCTCGCCCTTCCTTGGACTGACTAAGCCCTATCTCACAGGCTGAACATTCGTTCTGTTGTCGCGATATACCGAACCTTGCACTCCTTTCTCGAAGATTACGACGAAGCAAAAGCCGCGAAAAAGCTCAGTGCCACTTCGCTCGAGATCGACAACGATTTCCGGTCAGGGGTGTATCTCGGCATGGGAATGAGCCTGCTCGTGTTTAGCATGATCCCAAGCCGGATCGTTATTGTGAGTGTGTGTGCCTCGCGTTCGGCGATATTAAAGGGTGTGTATTCAGTTTGCGGGCATACTTGGGTACAAAGGTGACCGCTTCGAGGCACTGAGATTGCTCCGCAAGGCAGGGGGTTGGGGAACTGAAGCCGGAGGCCCAGACCCGAATCAAACGGTGCCGCGAATCACCAAAAGCGAGGGAGGTGCGCGTCGGGCGCTCTGCGACCTCGTTCTGGTCGTCTTCCACCTTGTGATCTCGGGTTTCACGCGCGAAGGTGTCGATGTCCAAGAAGCCGAGAACATTGTCGAGTGGAATTTGAAACAGTACCCGGATAGTGAGTCCACAACGCAATCTGCACTTCCTATCGTCTCGAACGTGGTGTTCTTCAGGCATCTTCTTCCTGTTTGGAAGGGGGAGATTGCACGTTACACGATCCCGGCCTGACCTGGCGATTGAACAATACGAAACTGCAAAGGCCAAGATCATTGAGCAGACAGGGTACGAACAATTGGGCTCGGTGATGGATTGGGAGAGGGCGTTGTGCTATCTGGCCCTGGGCGAATGGAGGAAGAGCGCGGGGTGTTGGAAAGAGTTGAAGGACAAGGCCAAGTGGAGCAAGGTGAGGCGATCTTGGCATCTTGCTGCAATGGCGACGCCACCCGTGTTATCTGTGTGCTCATCTCGGAGATCCATCCGGTTCATAGGCAACCTACACGTACGCTCAGGCCGCCTGCTTGTTGCAATCCGGGGATCTCGGGGACGAGGAGAAAAAACTCGTCGAGCTGTTGATGAAGCAGGTGCCCAGGCTCACACAGAGAATCGCTGGCAAGTCGATTCCCCTCGAGGTGAGCAGAGACTGATCGACCACGATTGATCCAACATATGCTGACGTAAAATTCATGATTCCCAGAAATTCGTTTCGAGAAAGGCGGAGCGATATGTGAAGGAGAGAACGCTCGTGTCCCCCGCACTTGAGCTGGCGTACATGCTGCAGGCCACGAACCGGACCACGGGAGATGCACTCGGGAACCACGCCCGGATGTTGGAGGGGCTCGCGGCATCCAAACTGCAAAACGCCGACGACGAGCAATTAGTCAATTTGTTGCTTGCTGTGACCTACCGCCACATCGACTATCCGGATTCAGAGGACATAAGTGAGAAGAGACCGCTGAAGATCAACACCAACCAAGCGGCCAAGCCTTATGAGGTAAAATCGATTAACCTCTTGATGAAGGCAAAAGATTCAGGCCCGAGGCTCAACCAAGAACACTGGATTGCGTATTTTGCTCGTAAGTCTAACCGTACTTGGCACCGTATCGGTATTGATCACTCGATCATCGTTAGATTACGAGCTCGGCCGGTTGTTTGAAGAACTCGGGCGCTACACAGAAGCCCGCCAGAATTTTGCGGCGGTGGTCTCAGAAGCACCCCTCGAAGGTCAGAACTCGAGTCGCAAGGGGAAATACAGCCTGCAGGCGAGTCTTTTGGTCGCCGTCGGATGTCGCGAAATTTTTTGACGCTTTTCCGTTTTGTTAGAACGCTATAGTGCTCCGAGCCAACGCCTCTCTTGCCACTTTGCCGACGGCGCGGTTGGACCCTCCACTTTCGCCTCTCCGGAGTGTCGCGTCGCGTCCCTCGCCAATCAAGGACGTGCCCGGCGGTTTTCCAGTGAAATAGTCTTATGGTTTTGTATGTATAATTATTCTCACATGTATTGGTCGTTATATAATGGGTCCTGTGGTATTAAACACCGGCTCCGGCCCACGACTGAACAACCTTTAGAGAACCGATCAGCGCGGACTGGCTAGTCCCAGACCAAGCTAGAACGGAAATGACGTACCAATCGAAGCTAACCCACGTCTGAATATCCGCCACCACCCGAAACGCAAGGGTCATCGAGCGCGCCATCACGCCGTGGCACCAAGGAGGGCCCTCAATTCCTGGATTTTAGGCTGCCTACTGAACTGTGGCAATCACTTTTTAGGAGTTGAGGGCCCTCACGTAAAGGCTAGCGTCGGGCGCGCGAGCGGATATAGCAAGGCCCATCACCTCACGAAGGCATACCCCACTGCAATAAACGGCGCTGATCGCACTTGGCGTGGGATGGGCGCGAATCGGGCGAGCACGATAGAGTAAAGGCCGAAATTGAGACAACGTGCCACTAGTTTCCAGATAGGGGCTAGTGCGGTAGCGACAGCGACAGACACATCTACGCCGGCACCGAGGGGCGCCCGGGTCGCATGCCGCATTCCGTGGTGAAAAAAATGGGAAGAAAATCAATGAAAATACGATCTGAAACCGTTCGGAAGCCGAGCCGCCATCAGCGGTCCACGTCCAACAAGAGCGTGTGAGCCGAGCGCAGCAGGAACATACGCGCGGCGGTAGGGTGGCGCGGTGCCTGGATAACTCGCAGGACTAGCATTTGCACAAAGGCACGGCGATCAGGACTTTGATACACTTTTTTCCGTTTCTGATCACCCAGCCCGCAGCCCAAGCTCGTGCGGGCGCAGCCCTTGTCGTTCGGCCCGGCCCAAGGCACTAGGTTAACCGTCCCGTGGCCCCTTTGTGGCATACCCGGCCTAATCCTCCCACCCGTCGTGCAGGGCCGGATGCGCGGTTGGGCCAGTCACAGCACGCGTCGCCACCAGCGTGCACACAACACTGCAGGCTTGACCGCGCGGTTTTCGCTGTACGTTCCGGTGGGTATTACTCGAGGCTGACACAACCCCTGGGGGCCGATGATGAGCGCGCGTGAGCAAAGAGTGTGGTGCATGTGATCTGTGGAAAGTTCTAGGGGACACGGCAACGTTGGGTTGGCTCTCGGTAATCGAGCATCCGCGAGTCATATCTCTCGATGCGAATCAACCGGAGGAGAAGATAGCTGGACGTGGCACGCGAGCCACATCGTAAGCAACCCCGTGATATTGTCCTCTTCCGTCCGTATGGGGGCATAGTATGGGGTGAAATTCAAGTGGGGAAATTGTCGGACTTGCATTTTTAATTTTCCGTACGAGCGCTCGATGCATCGGATGTCCCAAACGGGACAATCCTCCGCCGATTGTCGGTGCGAATAAAGTGTAAAGTTGATGGGCTTGTGATTTTAGTTGAAAAGCGAGTGGATATTCAGAAGCTCGGACCGCCAAACTCCGAAGGACATAGGGACGAGGGACGAGGGATAAACGTGCAGACCGGCTCGAACGGAGGCCGACTTGCTTTATGCAGTATAGCAGCCGGGTAACGGCACTGGCGTACACCAATTCCCAACATCCGCCAACACAAACCGACCCCATTTCAGACAAAGAATTCGTGGATAGATCCTGTTCAGCTCTAGCAGAGGAATACGCGGCGTCGGTTTACCGTTGAGGATACCGCCCCCGATTGTAACCGAAATGAATTAAACGACGCGGGCTTACGATGTGTAGGGTAAACCGCCAATTCAGGAATCGCAGGCAGCGTACGCGGGCATGTGACAACCTCCTCGATCGAGGCGACGGCAAGTTCCCGGCTCAAGTGACCATGCACCGAGCGCCGAACAAGTCCGCGTTGACCGGCCCCGATGCTGAAGCAGCGTTGAGCGAGGCGATCCCCAGGGTTCATCGTGCTCAGGGGGCGGCGAGAAACTCAGGGGACGTTGTCTGAGCATGACATCACGTTGTAGATCGGCGAAGAGCAGTCGAAGGTGCCCCATTCTTACAGGTGGGACGAACCAAAGTGGAATTTTCTATGAGCGATGTTGGAGGACAGGGCACAGGTGGAGCTGGATGAGGGTGATCAGCTGCTCGATGCGCGACTGCAGAATAAGAAATGAAGAATACAAAGGCTCGGGCAGCCTAGGGACGCACCCGTGATGGCGCAAAAGTAAACTCTACACAGGCCAACTCTCCTGGAGGGCCCAGAACGCTATTACGCACAATTAATGTCATTATGCTGGGTAGTCGAGCCCAAGACGCAGGGGAGGGCGTGTATGGAACGTTTGGAGATGGCCCTGGGGTCAGCACAGCGGCAACTGAGCAGGGAGCGTGGGAGCAAACTGTAAGTGGGCCCGACCAAGGCGGGCGGGCTCGCTGTCGCTGGAGCGGCCGTGGCGGGACGGGGCGCGAGTGGCGGCGGGGACGGGGGAGGAGTGGTAGGCGAGGGCAGGCGGACGGGGGCGATTTGGCTTCAGTGTCCCTCAGGGTTCGGCCCGAAAGACTGGAGAGAATCCACGTTTTATTCAGGACCATAGAACATCTCATAGGGCCATAAACAGATCGAGTAATGCAACATGAAGTATGAAACAGTGCGAGAGGATAACATTAAATTAGCAGAAATTAGAGGCGCAGATAATAGTACGAGAGCAGCGAAATACAGTGGATCAGATCTTGAGGCACTCGAGGTTGGCGAGCCCGCGCTCAAACGGAAAGTCTGCGCCCCAGAGCTCGACGACGAGCTCGACCTCGCGCATGGCGGTGCGCAGCTCGTCGACGACCTTGCGGGCGAGGGCCATGTCCTCGACGCGGGCGGCGAGGAGCTCCTCCCTGCTGGACTGGACGGCCTGGGCGATGTCGCCGTCGACGACGGCGAGGGTGTCTGCGAGGGGGCCGTCTTCTGTCCAGCGGAGGTCGACGGTGGCGCGGACGATGACGACGAGGAGGGTGAGCGAGTGGAAGCCGAGGCCGGCACCCATGTGTGCGCGCGCGCGCGCGAGGAGGTCGTACAGCGCGGGGGTGGGGCGGGGGTCGGACGTGCTCGCGACGTGCGCGAAGAGCGAGGACGGGTGGGGCGGGGTCTTTGGGCACGTCTGGGCGAGGCGGGTGCGGGCGACGGCGGAAAAGGCACTGGCGGTGCTGGGCGGGCCGGTCGCAAGCAGCGAGCGGACGATCGCGCGCAGACTGGATGATGTCAGCGGGGGACGCGGCGCAGGCGAGCACACTCACTCGTCGACGCTCGAGTTGGCGATCAGCGTGTCTGTCATCAGGTTGCTGCGCGCGGTCAGCACAGGCGGCGACAGGGGACGGCGCACTCACACATGGCCGAGCACGGGGCGGGTGCGGAAGGCGGGGGCGGAGGCGACGGGGGCAGGCATGGCGATGGCGAGACGGAGGGCAGAGCGAGTATATAGCGACGCGCCAGAAGGTTTGGGACGAGCCAACGGTAAACGAGTCCATATATACCGCCGTGGCCGGAAAGCAGGGAAGCGCCGACCTGCTGGGCCGGTGGAAGCGCAAAAGCCGCGGCGTCCACCATAGATGCCGGCGACCCGGCTGAACGGCGCGTGGGTTGCCGGTGTTTGCCCGGCCTCCTAGTGCGCCACTCCGGCCAATCATGTGACGTGTGTCCCAGACACCCAGTGCAGCGTCACATGAGTCTCCCGATCCCGCGCGCTGCCGTCGTCGGAACTACCCAGGCGAGGCTGCACCGCACCTGTTGCGGAAGGACCCTGAGCTGGCGCCCCTTAAGTGCCGCTTCCCTCGGTGTCTTGTCCACATCTACCATGGCCCTCGAGACCACCGCCCTCGGCCCGTTTGTCGTTCCCCGGGTCTGGACCGGCCTGTGGCAGCTCTCGAGCCCCGCCTGGGGCACTGCGCCCGCCGCCCGCATCAAGCGAGAGATGATGCGCCATGTCAGGGAGGGCTACACGGCCTTCGGTCAGTCTCTTCTCCTCGTGCGCAACCCTAACTCACCCTGCTCGCGTGCTGCGTTCGATTCGCACCTGGCGCAGACATGGTGAGTCTCCACTCTACGCCCTGGCGCCTATTCACCCTCTGTCCCCCGCACCCCGCGTCATAGGGTGAGCTCGATAGGCGGTTCCGCCCCGATCGTCCTACTGATCCCGCCCCTCCCAGCCGACCACTATGGCAG
This sequence comes from Ceratobasidium sp. 414, assembly GCA_019616945.1. Lineage (NCBI taxonomy): Eukaryota > Fungi > Basidiomycota > Agaricomycetes > Cantharellales > Ceratobasidiaceae > Ceratobasidium > Ceratobasidium sp. 414. The sequence continues at coordinate 27,080 of WSTK01000186.1, read as the reverse complement.
CGCCGAGATCCTCTTTGTACGCCCCCGCCCCCGCCCGTGTGCCCGTCTAACCTCTGTACAGGGCCAGTTTCGCCAGACACTCGAGGACCCAGACTCGGTCGTCGGTGCGACCAAGTGGTGCGTATTTGCCCCCACCGAAATCACCCGCCAGGTCGTCGAAGACGGCGTCCGCGAGCGCATGGAGCGCATGCGCACCGAGCACGTCGACCTTCTCCAGGTGAGCCTCCGATCCAGCTTCGTGCCACCGGCGGCACAGCGAGCGCTAGGGTTCGGTAACTTACCTCCGTTTCTCCCTCGGCAATTTCACCTCCTCGCTCTTGTGCGTTTATTCCCCGGACATAGTTCCACTGGCAAAACTACGACGACAAGGCCTATCTCGACGCGCTCAACTACCTGAGGGAGCTGCAAGCAGAGGGCATGATCACCGCGATCGGCCTCTGCAATTTCGACACCATCCGGACCGACGAGATATGCGCTTCCCTTGGTCCCGGCGCCATCGTGTCCAATCAAGTCCAGGTGAGCCGCCCCCCGCCTGCTGCCCGACGGATCACTCACCTGATCTGGCAGTTTTCGCTCATCGATACGCGTCCCCTCGATGGCATGGACGACGTGTGCAGGAAGCATGGGGTCAAGCTTTTGACGTACGGCAGTCTGGTCAGTCTAATCCCCGCCGTATGGCACTCGCCCTGACTCCCCACTCCGGTGAATATACAGTGCGGGGGGTTCCTCGCAGACAAATGGCTCGGTGCTCCGGAGCCGGACGCATATAGGGAAACCATGACCCCTTCGCAGCGCAAGGTACGTGAACAAGTTGCCGGCGGGGGCGGGTCTTCTTTCCCGAGTCCGCTCGATGGCGACCGATGGTGATGTCGCCCCGCCCCGATGCCCAGCGCGCTCGATTCTCGCTTGGGCTGTGTCCGCTGACGCGCTCTCCAGTACCTCGACATGATCTTGAAGGCCTGGGGCACCTGGCCGCTCTTCCAGTCCCTCTTGGGCGTGTTGCGTAGGATTGGCGACCGCCATGGCGGCGTGAGCATAGCAAACGTCTCCACCCGCTGGGTCCTCCAGCACGACTTTGTCGGCGCGGTCATCATAGGTTCGTCCTCCCCTCTCTATGCGCTCAAAACTAAAAAGTCACTAGGCGCCCGACTGGGTGTCTCGGAGCACACGAGCGACAACTTGCAAGCGTTTTCGTTTCGACTGACCCAAGAAGACCTCAAAGAAATTGAAAGCGTGCTCGACGAGTCCAACGGCCGGAACCTCGTCCGGACTATCGGCGACTGCGGATCCGAGTACCGGTAGATGCAGGTTTTTTTAGGGGCTGGTCGTATAGAAACTCATATCAGAGGTCTTGAATAATATGTTGGGGTAGAATGTAATTGTAATACTGCGTTTTTGGCTGGCCAAGAGGTCCGAGATGATCGTCTCTAGGGATATGGTCCCTGCGAGGTCTCTCCTATACATCCCGGCATTCTGTTGCGAATCGGATGCAGTCGATGCTCTGCCCCTCCGGTCTATAAATCGCGGCTACGGAGTCTTTTGGTCGACTTCGGGGATTGACAATCTATGCTATTGTTGGGGATAGCCTTTGGTACTCGATCCGGCTTCATCCCGGAGCTGGCTTTTTGTCCTCTGAGACATGGTCATTTTTTCATTCGGCAAGCGTCCCGTCGCTTAGAGTGACCAATGGGCTCAGTTTCCGGCTTTATGCGAGAGCAAATTGGACAGCCATAATAATTTGTCGGGCTGCGTAATGAGTCGCATTCCAAAAGCCAACAGAACCCGGCCTTGCCATTTTATGCATCGTAATTTTCTCTCACAGGACGTATACTGGATATAGGAACCCCACCGTCTGTCGCGGCCATAACAGCGCAGTATCGCCCCGGTACACCCAGCACCACCCGGGACCCCACCCGGTCGGTCTCTTTAACACCGAGACGCCACGAACCCCGAGTCACTCTGCCCGCCCTACCACCTCATGCCAGCGCACGACACCACCAAGGCCCGTTTGGTGCCCGGCTCGGATGACAGTCCAGGTTTCTCACGAAGCGGCCGGCGTACTAGCTGCGCTCTCTCGTCGTGTGGCTCGCGAGATCGACGCTCCCCGCCTCGGAAGCCCAAGAGGCGAGTGGGGTGTATGCGGGAGTTCGGTAATCTAGTTGCGTGGTGGTGAGGTGTGGGGCGAGTTCGCGTGGGTGGTAACTGGTTCGACGTTCGCCGGTGTCCTCGCAACATCTCATATCCGAGCTGTACCTGTACTAGGCGATGTTGACGCAGCGTCATAAGTGTTGGATTGTGTAGATCATGACGCACACATACAAGAGAGCGCGTGCGAAACCGTTGCCTACGGCTCAGGTATGAGCAACGCCAGGGTAGGACATGCGTATTTATCGAAACTCTAATCTCCGCACCAGCCTCGTGCTTTTCCTCCTGGCTGAAACCTGGCCCGATCACACTGGCGACAGTGGGCAAAAGCTCGTGCATAATGCGTTGCATTGACAAGATGACATCTCTAGGTCGTAATATGATACAGGAGGTGCACCGGCAAATAAAAAAAACGGAGCTCAGATCGCGGAGCGGAGTACCATAAACACAAGAGTCCCCTAACTGAATCTCGCGCCACGGTGGCGACGCGCGTGAACCGTCCGTCGACTAGAGCTTAGAGGCCGGCGACCCAGCTTCGGTGTCTTCAGCTACCGTCGAATGCCGGAGCGGGCTCATCCGGATCGGAGCGAGTTTGCGCTGAATGTCCCGTAAAACGGCGGTTGTCGGTTTCCAATCTGCAAACGAGTCGCGTAGCTCAGAGAGCTCGGACGAGAAAATTCGGCCAATTCGCGTGTCGGTGATGAGCGAGTGTAGCAGCCACGGTATCTAGAACAAGAGGTCAGTTTGTGTGAACTGAGTTGAGGCCAAGGGATTGATATGTGGTGGGACAGAAACGTAGGTCGCCGTACCTCGTAGTCATTCCGGCTCGCGCGAGCTTGAAATGCGTCAACTGTGAGCTTGCAATCGGCGTCTGGCGCCAAGTCCGATGTTTCGAACATGTACCGGACGGCGAGGCTGGACCATAAACTGAGCTCCAGTCTCGATGACGACAATACATCAGACTTACGAGTACGGGCCTAGGTCCTCGTATGCGCTACCAGAAAATGCTGGTGAGGGGACAAGCAGTTTGAAAGACAAAGAGTGCTTACGTCGAGTGTCCGATCCCGTTCAGCTGGCGGATCATGTCATGAATATCAACCCCTGCTCCACAAAACTGGAGAAATAGCTTACAGATCCGGCCGTGGCCTCGGACAAATGTACAACTAGGGAAGGAGCATGTCAATCGACAGTGCGCACAGATCGAACGGAAAAAGCGCACCCAAGCCGTGTTCGTCGAGCCCGGCGTTTTTCACACGTAGCAACAAGACTAGAAGATTGCTCAAAAAGTCGGAAGAACTAGTGACGCAATTAATCGTGGTTTCGCTCCGAATCTGCGACGGCAGCTCACCTATACGCCTCACCGTCGAGGAATAGTCCACGCAGGATCAGCGGGTGCGAGGCTGCCACGAATGCACCAGAGTAAATCTATTGTCACAATAAGCTTAATGTTTGCGCTGGGTCGAGGGCGCAAATGACCCACCGGAACCACTTGATCATTTAGCGAGGCGACGTAGACAAACTTGGTCCCATGATCCAGCGCTGTCGATAACGCGGCTACATAATTCCGGGATACCTCGCTACCCGTGTTCTGAGGAGAAGACATAAGCTTCAGTCTCTACCCGGGGAAGGCGTCGCCCACCTGGAATTCGAAAAGCTCCCGTGCCGCTTGTGATTCGAACCACTGCAGATACGGCTGGGCCAACGAAGAAGAGTTGAGCGAGTACAGCGGTCCCATATGAATACCACACATCGCAAGGCAGCAAACGCGGTGCGGCGCTATGGGGGGAAGAACCCCCGTCTGCTCGGTAGCGCGGTTGACAGCTGTGCAGTTTTAGTTCGAGGCTGACTGCTTATGGAGCAATAATGCTTACCATCGCGATTTGACCTAGTGCGAATGTGCCCATCAGATATCAGGCAGGCAATCAGGTGGGTAGATACGATGGAGCCTTGCGAATGGGTGGCTACGAGAACGATGTCCGCCCTACGCGCAATAATCAAGTTATGTCAGAAAAAGCGCATGCTCATTTGATGGTGCCTTGCCTGTGGAGGTCTGCTAGCCACTGTGGGTGATTGAGCAGGTCTTCATACAATCTGGGGTGAGGATTCGTAAGAACGCGCCCACGTGTGCAATACTAGTGACACAGAAGTGCTGACTTACTTTGATACCCTCCGTTCAATCGTTCCTTCTCCCTCCAATGGCATAGGAACACTCTCCAAGTTGAGCCCATGCTTCTCCGCAAACTGCCGGAGCGCCTCGACACCCATGGTCGCAAATTTGACGGATGTTCCTGTAGGCTCGCCAAACACAGAGCGTACAATAGCACCTGGTCAAGATAGATTAGCGTTACGCTGGCGAGAGCGGTAGGAACAAACACACCGGGGAACCAGCTGATTGCGGAGATTGAATGTGAAATCAGTAAAAAGCTCATACACGGCAACCGCCAAGATGATAGAACCACTGCTAACAGCGAGATGGTCGGACATGAAGAACGCACCCGTGAACACCGATCACAGCCGCGCGCACGGGGCCAGCAATATCGCCCAGCGCATTGCCATCACCCAACACACTAAACACACGAGGGAGCTGGTTTCCAAAATCATCGATCGCAAGCGAGCCAAAACTGGAGGTAGACCGAACATTGCCGGGGCGAGGGGGACGCGGTGCGTTTGGTGAACGAGGCACAGCCGGTTGGACAGTAGCGAAATTCGCTCGGTTCGTGAGCCCGCGCCTCTCTGCGACTTGGCGTTGGTATTCTTCCATTTCAGCATTGGCGATATACAGGTTAGACGTCCTTTCCGGAGCACTGGCATTGAAGAATTGGGTCGCAAGGTTCTTGACTGTTCGCTTCAGTTTCCAAGATCCAAGCGCAGCGCCAGTGGTGGACGTTCCGGGTGAGGTGGCACTGCCGGGCGGAACACATCGTGGCACGGTGTAAAAGGTATCTCCAAAGGTAGGAAGCACTAGGTTCGGGAACGAGACCTTTGTAGACCGCGAGCTGGACGCAGACGACTTTTTGCCTTGGGACACGACCGACGCCTTGCGCTTAACCGAGGGGGAGTCGGTCAAGGGGGGCGCCGGCTTTTCAGTGGCGCTGGTTCCCGGGGCTCGACTAATTGGAGTTGAGATAGGGGTGTTCGGTATCTGAATCTCGACCGGCTCCGAGAGGTCGTCCTCGTTGATATCCATAACTTCCATCTCGCCCGTGTTCTCCGCACGTTGTTTAACTGCGCGGCCATCCGACATGGTGGGTGCAGACCGGCTCGCTCTGCTTGAGAAATAGGAGACCCAGGACGATTTGGTGGCGGTATTGAGGACGGGACTCGGGAGCCCTGGAACAACCGATGGGGATTGCCGGGCGAGCGCCTCCTCTTTGACACGCTCGGCCTGGGTCTTTGCCGGCTGGCCTTCTCGTGCGTTCTCTGAAGCGACAGGCTCGGGTTCGGTATTTGGCTCCTGGTTGGTTTCTCTGCCTCGCCCAAAGGGGCGCAGGACCGTCGAAAACAAGGACGAGGTTGCAGAGCGGGCGTCGGCATCGCGGGCAGGCTCAGTTGACTGGGCGCGGGAACTGAGTCCGCCAGCCATCTCAGCCGCCGGCCCTGCGTGGCCATCCCTGACACGAGCCCCCGGGGTGGGGCCAGGGTGGGCTCCACCCAGGTAGTAGTCCCACCACGAGTTACCGCCGGCTGAGCCTCGTCCTGCCGCGGGAATCGTCCTCGATGGCGTCGATGGGCTGACCGGCGATGCGCCCTGCGTGTTTATCAGGATCCAGCCGTCGACCTCGATTTCCACTATCACAAAGTCTGCGCGGTAGATAATAAAAGTCCGGGTGGTGGTTAGAACCTAGGCCTCTGCACCGGGGGTTGAATACGCACCATGCTCATCCGAATACTGGGCCACGATCGTTCCAGCTCCCAAGGCATGACTGCTTGTATCCAAGTTTCGAACCGGAGCTTGTAAATCGCTGGGCTCAAGCTGGCTAGACTGACCGCCAATCGTGCCCTGAGGGCTAGCCGGTTGTTGCTTCGCTCGACCGAGGAGCGGTAGCTGAAGTGCATACCGAAAGGCTGCGGCGTTCAGGTTGAGCGCATTCTGCGGCACAGGCTGGGCACCGATAGGGGGAATCGTCGGAACTGTGAAGGGATTTAGTCAGTAACCCAGTCTTGTGTGGCGAGCTTAAAAATCAAATTGAAATGCCAAATAAAAACGGAAGGATGAATGCAATATAATTCCTGAAGTGGGCCAAAGGCAAGCGCTGGGCAGGTGCGTGTGAAAGACCAAGGGCACAGGCTAGGCCTGGATCCACGGGAGTATCCACGGAGGTATCTAAGCGTTCTGGATATGCCTCGAGGTCGTGGGGTAGGCCGCGGGGGGCATCCTAGAAGGACAGTCAATGGGTGGCACAGTGTTCTGCCCGCGTCTGGACCGCCTCCAATCAATCGTGGTACCTGGGAGGGCCGAACGTCGTCGCAGAGTTCGGGGATTAAGCCAGGATAAAAGCTCCACGATTAGTCAAGGGTGGCCAGCCCGGCAAGTTGAGTATGTCCATTGAAAAAGCGGGCCGACACGCACGGAGCGAGAAGCTCGTCCGGGATATTCAAAAAGCTGCGCGCGGTAGTGCACCCAGACAAGTCACCGAGCAGAGAAAGTTTGCCCAGTTCAGGTCCTGCTCATCAAGCCATCGGTTAGCAAGCTAGTGTATGTGCAGCAGTTCCAGGGGGTAGGATCACTGTAACTGTATCGTGGTCATATATCTGACCAATACCGTTCCTAGCATAAGTCTACCTTTAGCATAGTCCAGAGTCGGGCCTGGATGTTCCCTGTCAAGCGAGTGTGCCTAGCTACCGCACAGAGCTGTCAGACATGTCTGGACCGCCCTGTTTAAGCGATCGGGACTCTGGACGTCTGGGCCAACCCCAAGCGGGGACAAAACGATGCATCATGATGAATATCCGTCGGGCTCCTTGTCAACCCTCGTTCCGCTCACCTAGGGCTTAACCGTTCGAGTCGCGCAATCAAGCCCAATGTGTGGGTATATTCGAGTCGGACACCGTGCCCGTTGGACGTCCCCGCGATACACGGGATCTCCCCGCACATCTCCCCGAATCATAGCGGCGAGACCTGGCACAGCGAGGGGATAGAGTCGACGTGTCCATCAGGACAAGCCGAGTCGTCGAATCGTGAGCCGCCGGCAAGCCCCAAGGCGGCGACTATACCCAGCTGGTATCACTAGCCTCAGCCCAAGCCTCTTGGGGCTACCGTTGCTCTGCCTACGTCTCATCTGAGAACTGCGGACCCGATGGCGTGCCTTCCAAGATGGTATTGAGCGCCTCGCCACCATGACATCCGGCAATCGATCCCGACGGCAACGGAACAGCGCCGGCGGGCGAAGCACAACCAGCCTACGGCTCACGACCCGAGAAGCCATGCATTCAACCTCCGAAAGGTGATGCAAGTCGGTTCCACATGGTGGGGACCTTCATGAGCCAAGTGTTTGTTTAGAGTATCCCAACCACGGGTGTCGACAAGCCGTTTCTATGCAAGAATCACTCTTTTTGTCATCGTCCAACCAGGGTGATCATTGGCCAACGCGACTCCCTGCAGAAGCGGGTCGTCCAACGCTGCGGAAACTGTGGAGCTTTCGACGATCTTAAGCAACGGTGCGCACGTGGCGAAGGGTCGTTCATCGGTGGGTGCCAGTGGTGAGCGTGCTCGATTGATTGGGAATATGAAAATGGTGGTGTCTTCTTGCTCGGAATAATGGTCCTTCATGCCCGTGGTCCAGATTTCGAAAGGGAGTTTGCCATCAAGCGAGGTGACAAACCGAGGAGTTGAAGCCGGATATACGCCAGGGCTCAAATAAATCAGGGGTGTCGGCGCGAAACAAGCCCGAAGTCTGGAGTGCAACGGCCGTAGAGGGTCGGAGTATGCCGGGTAGAGATGGTTTAGCGCAAGTACGGCCAGAAGGCGCCCAGATAACAGCATGTGAATAGGCAAGGGTTATCCAGATCAGGCGCTACAGCGACAAGCTAGCGTGGGCCCAAAACGAGGACGGTGTAGAGCCAAGTTGGAAACTATATTGGGTCGGCGCGTAGCTGATCTCGAAGATTTGCAACCAAGGCCGGGCGGGATTGATGTTTCAGAGAGGGGATGCTGAGTGTTCCGACTGTTACTCGGAAACCACGCTTTTCCCAACCGCACTAAATAAGCGCGTACTCCCGACCTCTCGGGATTTGCAAGCCAGCACTCAGGCTTATCGAGCTACCCGATGGGTAACCTGTCAGTTCGTGCCCAGTCTCCAGGATGCTTCGTACGTATTAAAGGATCCTCGGTACCGAGCGTACAGCTGGCCAGCTGCTTATGCCGAAGGCACGTCCAATCTGACAGGATTGACAGGATACCTAATCCTGAGGAGGGGCAAGTTTGTGTCGAATTTGGATTAGATCGATCAAAATTAAGCATGTGACCTCATACCTTGGGGCGAGTTATGATTATGGCACAACGATTGCGCTCGACATCCAAAGCTATCAGTGAGCTTCAAACGCCAGTCAAATAAGCAAGGCCAATGAACATCCAGTAGGACTGGGGTGTTGTGCAGGTGCGACAAGAGTAGTAGGGCAAAAAGAACATCGCGATGCGTTGCATTGAAATCGTGTCACCAGCGCAAGAAATTGGGGGGGGGGGGGGAGACTTGAGATTCGAGGGCGGAAACCAAAACGTGGAGGAGCGCACCAGGTGGATCGGGTCATAGCGAAGTAGACAGCACAGGAAGCTCCTCGCCTTCAATACCGCAAGGATACTGGCCCCGTAACGCAGGCCGATATGACTGATTCTTCCATTGCAGCACATTCCTCATTTCGTCACTATGGGCCGGCCAAGGCTTTTGGCCCTGAGGCTCGCAGAGGAGCTCGGATCCGACAAGGCCGACGCACCACGAATTGGACGGAAGATTGGTTATGGAGTGATTTGGGGTGCGGAATAGACAAAGGGTCAGAAAGTGCAAAACGTGGAGGATTGGCGCCTTAGAGATACACGGATTCGACAATCAAGGCGTCAAAGGGACCCGAGTCGCACAAGGTATCGAGGCGGGAATACAGACCACGAGGGGGACTGAGAGACAAGTCTTGCTCCGGTCGAGACAATAGTATCTTTCTCGGACAATGAAAGTCTTGGAGAGAGGTGACTCTGGTCGCCGAGGGATCCTGTCAGACCATGTAATGCCAGCGAAAGATCCATGACCTACTTGCACTGTTAGGAGATGCATCTTGAACGCAGGTGAGAATACCACTTACCAGGATTGTTGAATCAGAGGGCGGAGATAGGCCTGAGCGGGTTGAACCAAGAAAATACCAGAGATCCGAATCGAGAGCTGACCGCGATAGCTCTCAATCGAACCCATCCCTCCAGGAACCCGAGTATGTAAGAACTTAAAGCCACGGCGAATAACCGATACCGATCGCCTCGGTCATAAGTTTGTCCAGGACACCCACATTCAGGACTAGTCTCACACCAGAATCTCTGACAATCACTCCAACAATTCCCAGTCAAGGCGACAAAAGGCAAAGGCGAGAACGCAGTCGAGCCCGTGATGTAAAACCCGGTGTCCAAGTGTCCTGCACGATGCTCGGACATTCGACCTAGACCATGAAGACACCTGTACATAAGAGACTGTATTAGGTTCCAGCGAGGTGCCATGGGGGTGCGGTGTTTCTGGAGATAGCCCGGCGAAACTCCAGGTCGACAGCGGTGATCGACGGGTTTAGACGGAATCCGTAATTAAGCAGCTCGTGTTCCGCGCGATGGGCGAGGGGAACCGTGGGGGTAAACGGCCAGTCTCACCAGGGCCGCCAAAACTACCGACCGCTATAGGCTGAAGATAGGAGAAAATTGGAACCCAACACGGCCCAGCATAGCATGCGTCTCCCGACCTGAACCAAGGCGTACAAACCGGGGTCCTTCCAAAATATGGGTATGGATAACTGCAGGGTATAAAGAGGCATATCTGCGGATCGACCGATTCGGCCCAAGTGAGATGGTGCGGGCCTTGAGGGCGGGAAAAGGACCAGCAAAGGATGGAGTTCGGGTGTAAGGGTGGTGGCGCCAGACAGCCTGTGTACGCCGCAGGGAAAGATCGAAAGTGCAAATATCGCAGCAGGCGCCGAGCGACATGAGCGGAGTTGGCCAGTGTTTTGGTCTATGTTCTTGAGGGCACGAACCATCCAACCCATTCTGTCAAGATAAACCCCTGGACACGATGACCAAATCGCCGCCATTGCCATTGCGAGAGGAATCATTCGTTGAACTGGTTCGTCCCAGACCCTTTGGACGACAAGTCACCGTCCCGACTCCCAGTACTGATAGCCGACAAAGATGGCAGACACAGAACGGGTCCTGGGTAGGTTCGCGGGAAACCAACGGAGAGCACACCTGAACCTAATCGTAGATACCCAGCCCCCTCAAACGTTGTTGGCGCGACGTCCCTCGCCGCAAACTATACAAGCCGCCCTTTCCTTTTTGATGATCGGCCAAACTGAGGCGGAAAGGCGGTTGAGATGTGGAACATAGGCGTCATAGTGGTGAGAGTGGTGAACGTAGCACGAGGGACACCGACGAGAATGAACCGATGCCATCAAGCCCTAAACGCTTTTTTGAAAGTGTCCATGGTCGAAATTAAACGTGAAACCAGGATCGGACTTCGCGATCATCCCTGATACGTCAAGTGCAACCCAAAATACGGAGTGCGTTGGAGCTTCCTGGGCAACAAACATCGCCTGCTGAGATGGGGGCTAATGCGGAGAGGCTGATAACGCGCGATTGAGTCGATACAATCGAAAGTCGGCAGAAAACAAGCACAAACCAATAATAATGTAAGCAGCGAACCTCGCGCCAGAACAAATAAGACAGACCTTGAAACTTCGTAAGCGGCTTGAGTCTCGAACACGGAACGAGGCAGGATGGGCTATGAGACCCGAGCGCCTTAGCAGATCGGCCGAGGTCGAATGCCCATGCCGGACGAAACTCGAACTCGCCTGCAAGCATGGCACTGACCCTGCTTGATGTCGGCACCAAAGGTCGGCTGCCGCCATTGCATCTCATACGTGATCCAGGCTTAGGATCTAGAGCTGACAGGCAGGGTACAAAACAACCGCGGGTCAGACCACATCAAAAGTCGGCGGACCCGTGGTTGGAAATGAGCCACTATCGGGACATCCTATGGATAATCTGGATGGAACACTTAAGATATCTAAATGACCCTTGTCCACAGAAACAATGCGTACCAATAAATTTGAAAATAATAATAGCATGCGGTCTAGAGGTCAAGGTGAGCCAAGACGGGCACTGAGGGCGGCCCGGATCAAGCAGGGCTAGCCCGTCGCTAGACCATTTGGGAAAGTGTCTGGGTGTGGCGCGCAACCGCAAGAAAAGCGCGTCTTGGACACCGAGTTGGCTTCTAGTGCTGTCTCAACACTATTCACATGGTGTTGCTCGTGACCAGAAGGCGGGTGGAAGTGATCGATGGGGATCCAAATGTATAACCAAGATGCACGGCAAATCCAGTGTAGATCCACGAGCGGATCCAAGGGCCAGGTCGAAACAAAGTATAACGGAGAAGAAAGAAGAAAAAAATAATACCAAACACTCACCGTTTCCCCCCTCTCCCTCACTCAGCACAGGCACTGCACTATCCACACCCAACGTTGTCGCACCCATCCCAGGCCTCTTAACCGCCTCATCCGTCTGCTCGCTTGCCTTCGCCTTCCCTTTTCCATTGCCCCTGTTCTGGCGCTGCTCGACCGTAGTAACGACCGCGGACGGAGTCACAGCAGGCGTCAGACCGTCCCCCCCTGCCATTGCATCACCTTCCATCCCCTCCCCATCTCCTTCTTCCCCCTCCGAATCGATGTACATGACTATATCCTCTGCTTCGTCTTTGATCTGCCGCCTTCCCGTCCGAACTAGAGTCGGGGAGCCCGAGCGCGAAGGTGGGGCTGAGGTAAGCCATGCTAGCCACCCGGCAGGAGAGTACCCCGAAGCGGCTCCGATTCCAGCGCTGTGCTGAGCAGCGATTGTATTAATAGTCAGGGTGCGCGCATCTCCGCCAACAACATCCGCGCCTGCACCCGTTGAAGGCCCTACAGCGCCAGCTGGACTAACGACCACAATAGCATCTTGGACAGCTACCGGCGCGGCTATATCCTTATTCCTGGCTTCAGGCTCGCCCTGTGCAGGTTGGAGCGTTCCAGCGCTCGAACGCGGCGTAGAAGGCGCGGCAACCGAGTCGTCCGAGGGTTGATCCATGGGTAATGCGGTGCCCTTGGTGTCCAGTTTGGGTTCGGCAGGCGTTCGAAGCGTATCCTCGATCGATGGCGGGGCGGGGGTCGGAGCGGGTGAACGGCCCATACCCCGAATCGTAGTAAGCCATGAAGAGCCAGCTGCTGAAGGCGAAGCCCCGCCTATATGAGTGTTGACATCGCTAGAAGGGGACGACCTGGACCCTGTTCCAGGGACTGGTAAAGACGCGGGTGCGGGCGGGGGAGCAGATAACGTTGGTGTTGGTGCTTGTGGTGGCGTAGTTGAATGTAAAGATAAAGGTGAAGGAGAGACTGCTCGTTTGTTGTTCGTTGGGTCGTTACTTCGTATCGAGCTCATTGATGACTTGCGTGCCAGCCTCGAGGCACCGAACTCTGGTGTGAGAGAAGGCGTCCGGAACTTCGGTTGAGTTGGCGGAGAAGACGAAACCGGAGGCGTAGAGGGCACTGAAGAGGACGGAGGGATAGTCGCATTCGCATCTTTGTTCGTAATGGATAGTGCTGGGGACGAGGCACGAAATCCAGCCGTTAGGGAGGGCGTCGCAAACTTGGGCTTAGGGGGTGTGCTTGACAAGACTCCAAGATTCTCCGAACCAGTAGGGGATGCACTAAGCATAGGTATCTCGAAAGTGTCATTCGTGCGAGGGAGGGGTATAGGTGTGGAAGAGGGCGACTCGGACAAGGGAGCTAACTCGGGCTCACACGCTATAAAAGAAAACCATTAGCCATGATAATGAGTTGACAGATCGAACAACGTACGTGGAACGGGAGCCTGTGGCACGCGCGACTGAACGGTGCGCAGCACATCCTCTGCCCGAGTCGCCTGGCGCAGTGGTCGCAGTTTATCAAACAAACTCCCTCTCATGGTGCTCCCACTTGTACCGGCGTTGGCGGGTGTCGTATCAAGCGCATGGTCCATCACGCTGACAGATGCGGATATAGGAGCCGCAGAAAGCGTTGCCGTGCTTGCCTTTCTCGTCAGCCCAAAGTGCTTCGTAGGGTTCGCAAACATCAGCGACGCCCGTGACGCCGTCGACGCCACTGACCCCGACCTCTTTCTCCCGCTCGGTGGCGACGTCGCGTCTTGACGCAGCGCAGATGACGACTCGCGCTTCGACAGCCGTGGCTTTGAACTCATCGGGTGGCGGCAGCAGTATGGATAAAGGAAAAGACCAAATGCAACAAAGGATAAAAGCAATGGATGTTAACGAGGATGCGATTCTAAGTTGCGTCAAGTCTCTGAGTCTAGTCGTGGTTGTGTGCTGAACTCCGCCCTAAACGTGCCTCTGACGTCTCACCCGTGATTAAGCACCCAAACGCCGGGCGGTTACTGCCACCTAACCACCCTGAGCCACGCTGTCAACACATATGCCCCAAACCAACTTGCCCAAAAGTATGAACGATCGCAGCCTCCCCAACAGGAAATGCGTGATACAACTGGTACTTTCTTCAATATACACGTAAATTTGACTCCATAAGCCCAGCCGGAATATCATGCCCAACCATTGAAAATACCCAAGAGTTCTTACCCCAGACTACCACCTCGATTCCTACCCGTACGAAATGTCAAATCATAACTTGCACTCCTACGTGTCCGTGCCCTCCTGAATGCTGTTGGTATTGTTAGTTTCGACGTTAATTTGTCCATAGATACTCAATCAACTGTAGAATACATACCATCGCGGCAGACATCCACAACTTGATTTGGTTCCAGGGTACCAAATCAAGACCACGAAGACAGTTTCAGGGTTAACACCTGCCTGGCGCGGCTGAAAGAAAATACTTACCTGTGGGTTCTGGGGTCCTCGCCGTTCGGCACGTTCCACCTCGGAGCTGGAGGTTGAAAACACGCTTAAAATACCGATACATCTACTTTATATTCGCTTACTATATAGCTTTGCCCACAACGAGAGGACCAGATCCTCCGAGATCGCGCATATGTCGGGTAAAAGCCTATTCAGAACGAGTTCAGCTGGCCGAAAGTGTACTAAATGTTAAGAGCGAACACTCACCTTCGTCATAATGCCTCGTCCAGATCCCCTGTCTTCATGTGCCAGTTGCGCATCGGTGCATGCAGACCAACACACCTAGAAGCCGGAATATTAAAACTTCGCATACATGCACCGGGATCGTGTCATTCTTACCACATTGGCTTGAATGTCCGTATAGAATGATTTTACTTCTATGGCTACGGCTCCAGAACCAAAATGGTTCAGAGAACAACCTAAGTCACGTAACAAGCTACCGCGCCAGAGTTGGACTCACCTCTCGTGACGCCGCTTGGATACTCGCCGATTGCCTGCGGGTTGGTCTCTTGATCCATATCTAGTAGCCCATGAGGCAGCGGGTGAGAATAAGATAGGAGCGGTGGTCTATCACATACCAAGTATCGTTCCACTATGGCAGCACTAGAAAAATTATGGCGTGGCAACAAGCTGACAATTAGAACCGGTCACAAGCAAATTTCATTAACGAACTTACGTCGAAGAGAGCCTATAACAGCATATGAGGTTATTGACCACTTGAGTTATGCGAATCCCAACTTACTGTCAAATTAACTCCCATGGGCAACGATTCAACCAGATACTTTCTTAGGTCCTAATTATGGCGGTAACCGGTCTGAATCAAAGCTCTATACAGTCATATGCTCACATCGTCAATAATAATGTCGGCGCCACGGGTGGACCAATCGCAAGGTATAATACCTGAGGTGACGTCAACACTACGAGAACAACCAGTACACCATTGAATATACCTTCATCATATCCATCTTTCTCATCTCCGTTGTTATCTGGGACTTGTATACCGTGCCCAGAGTCTATAAAATCGGGTATGATTTGTGCTCGTGTTTGGATTCTCGACCAAGCTTACAGTAGAAGAAACGCTTGTCCCCACTTTGGCATCCGTCGACTAGCCATTTGATGCCTTCCAGCTGAGCCAAGTCAACGGGACTTTCGATTTGGTGTCTGATAAACACGTACTATATTTTGCCGGGTTGGTTGTTGCGATGAAGGGAGACCCGGTACATCGGCGAGTACTCGAATATCCTGGCACTTGTAGTTTTCATGATCACCTGCAAGAGTTGAATCAGACTCAGCGTCTTTCGCGCTTCATGACTGAGGGCTTTTGTACACACACAAAAAATCGATAATATCACGAGCATCTTCATGGCAGCCTCCAAGCTGCAAGCTCTCTGCCGGCCGTGTGTCCGGCCATGATTGCCCATAATAACAAATCGCGATCTAAGTTTGGCTTATGTTAGCTGGGATTTGTTCCACTTGAAAATACCACTCACGATCAATGCACGTCGGTCGTGACCCGCTCTCGGCGACCCGTTTAGATCGCGAGAGTGTTCGAAGCAATCATTTGACTCGGGGATAACAGTCATGGTGGGGGATGGGATGGTCGGTCAGCAGGGGGGGGGGGAGGTGATATACGACGATTCCAGCCGAGTTGTGCATTTATATTTTGGAAAGCGCTTATTGACATCAAAAGAAGCGGTTCGAGCGTCAGCTGTTTGCCGGCTGTATCCCAATTAGTATTTGCTCAAGACCGCACCCAGGTCTAGGCGCGCCTAGCCCACGATCCTCTTGCGAACACTGATGAATGCGCGAAGTTTATTTAGGATCAGAGTGGCCGAACTGGACGCTGGGAACCGAGCGGGATGGCATGAACAACTTCGAAAAGACACCAGAAACGTGGATGGGCACTTCGAGGGACTGCTCGAGACCCGGCGCTAGGAGAGTTTGCTGAGCACTGTGGCGCGGGGGACCGAGTAGGGCGATGCAAAGTACGTGGCAGTTCCTGGCGGTCAGGCATTGTGCTCACATACTGCCACTAAGGCTGGCAGAGATGTTCACTGGGTCGTCTCTAACTTGGTTTGACGAACTTTGGATTCCCGTTAGCGAGATAAATTGCGAGTCAAGTCCAAGCGCCGGGCGCTCCTTGCGAAGCGTGGACCCTGAGAATGACATCACAGAGAACTGACATCAGTTCTATGCCTCACCATTCATTCGCAACAACCATGGCTACCCCCACCCTTGACCCTCTCGGTACGCCCGTCGCAGAATGGGCCCAGCAAACAGTCCAAGCAATCGACCCAAACGCAGGCCCAGCCCTCGTCACCAACGTCCATGGCAACCCCACCACCAACCGCAGCGCCAGCGCCGTTGGGGGTGTACCCGGCCGTGGCGTGAACGCCAATAAGACTCCAGCACAACTCGAGGCGATTTCGCCCAATGCACCACCAAATGCGGCAGATCCTGTCCCGCTGGCGGACGAGACAGGGACAGAGATCGGTAATGGCGTTGCTCATCCGACCAGCGCTGGGCTGTTTACAAACGCACCAGGGAACCCGACAACTGATCCTAATGCGAGCGCGCTCGAGGGCACGCCCATATCTGCGATACCGGCGCACCTGGCCGACCCAACCTCCAGTAACGCGACAACGCCTAGTGCCCAGCTTCCAGGTGGCTGGATCCGTGGTGGCGGTACGTCTGTCCTTTCCCTCCCTCGTTTACACACGCTAAGCCGCAATATGTAATAGAATCACGTAATAGCTTAATAGCCGCGCCCGAAACCTCGCTCTACGAAGATGTCTCGGCCGTACTTGGTACAGTCGGCCAAGCGGCATTTTCAGCGCTCCCAGCAAGCGTCATCGGGAATCTTAGCAATATTCAGGCAAAATCTCCTGCCCCGGATGATACCACACCTGCGAATGGCACAGCAGCCCAAAACGACGCACCTGAGACCAAAGAGGCCGCTAAACAGCCCCCTCCGTCCCCGCCGGCTCGCACCGGTTCGCCAGGGTTGTTGTCCCGTGCGCAGGGCGTGCTTAGCGGTTTCCTCGGTTCGTCTTTCCGTCCCTTTCCTTGTTTGATCGTACGTTGACAATGTGGGTGTAAATAGCCCGCCCGGCTTCTCCCGCGCCTAAACTCCCTGCCCCAGACGCGCCAACCACGACCGGGGAAGCAGCACTCGTCGGCGGGGGTGCTGTCGCGAGCACTGCGAACGAGCTTGGTACCAGCATATTGTCTGATCAAAACCCAGATCTGGGCGGACATGATCCCAAAGGTGTTCTTGCGAACGAGGCCGGGGATGTGAACCTTCAGAGTGAAGCAACAGCGAAAAGGACGGGTCTCCCCGAGAGCGCGAACACGGCCGCGAAGTTTCTGGATCCGGATATTCCTACGCCTGTGAGTCTATTGTGTCACCGATATACGGGATGAATGCTGATGTGATGGATGGGAATGGTAGGACCCAAACAAGCCGCCGCAAGATCCCGGTCTATCTGGGCCGATCTTACCCGCCTTGGCAGATGATCCGGCGAGGGATAAGAGCAAGCGTAAGCTGATGGTACCGATTAGTACAGTCATGTGCTGACTATTTGGTTTGTGCCTTTGCGCCACCCCGGTTTTTTAACGTTGCGCTACCCCAATACCGTTCAATGCCGGGTTCGACTCTCCATATTTAACCCCCGTGTCGTTCAACTCGATCCAACTTGAATTTCGTCCAACACTGCACAACCCCAATGGTATTGAACTGGCATACACATACTTCAGCTGTCGACTCGACAACCTCGCCCGACGGTGATGCTCAAGCCGCGGCGCGCAAGGCGAAGCGAGGCTCTTCGAGCCCCGTTGGAGTGGGCACAAGTATGTTATTGTATCCATGATGGACTGTTTCGAAGTCTGATTGTGATCTCGCACCTCACAGCCGAATCTAAACCAGATGATACAGCCGACAATCCGGGGCCAACTGTGACCAAGGTCTCGGACTCGCGCGTCAAGAGCCGGCTTTTGAATATGCGAGATGCGGTTACTGCACCGTTCACGGGGAGTAGAGCGCCCAAGGTACGTCGCATGACCTATCACCTCTAAGATTGAGGTTGATTTATGCTTGATTGTGTAGAACAACGGGGAGCCCCAGTCTCCTGGGAAAGACGCAAAGGCGCCAGAGTCGGGTTCGTCCTCGCCTTTCTACCTGTTCCTATACCGCTCTCAACCTCATTCCTATAGGTGTAGGAGTTGCTGACATCGATCAATCCGTCAAAGCAAGCGGCAACGCTGAAGGGATCCGTACGACCGAGAACCCACACACAGCACACACGGAGCTCGCCCCGCCGCGCGAGGACGGCACGCACGTTGGTGGGGCGGGCATCGCAGGTCACCAGACGGATGCGAGTGGGGTTGCTGCAGTCGGAGTAACCGAGGGTGGGATTGCGGTTGCAGCAACTGGGAGTGGAGCGGCTGGGACCGAGGCCGTTCTCGATGGAAACGGAAACGTGATATACATCCCAGGCTTGAGCACGCGTGGAAGTGGGCAAGGCAGGGTTGTTGCGTATGAAGACGGCGGCATTGGGTCTGCGGATGTCCCTCGTCACGAGAAGGAGGCCAAGAGTAGCGGTGGCCTGTCGAGACTGTGGAGCCGGAGCCGCAGTCGGTCGTCTGTGGATGCTGGGCGTCGTGCGAGCGTGGATGCTGGGCGACGTACGAGCGTGGATGAAGCAACCAAGAGTCCAAAGAGGACTAGGAGTCGGTTTAGTGAGGTGCGTTTCTTGTTTCAAATAGAAGGAACGGAGCTGATTGAAGTTGATTTAGGAACCGTCAAACGGTGGGAACGAAGCTGCGTCTCCGCCCACGAGCCCGCCGTTGAGCCCAACCAAGGTCCCGTTGAAGAATAAGATCAGGGGTACGTTTGGTGGGGCATAAGTCAAATAATGAAGTATTAACAGCGGTACAGGGGAATTGAAGATTATTTCGGGCAAGGTGTCTAGGAACGAGGCCAAGGTGGAGGCAGGAATTGCGCTCAAGACTGGGCATGTGAGTGAAGTTGCTGTCGGTCCGGAGTAAAGGCGCAAGCTGGGGCCGAAGTGTAGTGAACGGCGGGGTCTGGCGGAAGGGAATAAATATCGAATATCGAATACGGAATTGAGTTGTTACTATAGGACATATCTTAGTTGCCTTTCTTTTGCACGTCACCTCTCGAATGTAATTCACCAAGTGTATAACTTTACCGTTTTGTCAAATGTGATACGCCTTGATATTCTGGTGAGAAGTGAATACTGAGAAGTGCCTTGACCTTGCTTGAGGTGTGTGTATCCCTTATTAACTAAGTAAGTGCACGGTTACTGGCAAAATATCGCTCGGAAACAAATATTTAATGGTTTGTGCAACGATAACAATACAAGGAGGTGTAACACGAAATCCAAAACATACGAAACGGAAAACATAGGGGTGAATTCGAAATCTTCGTACACGCAGTAATGAAAATAATATGCAGAGAACAAGTATACGCAATATGAACAGTACCTCAGATGTAGTGCTGAACTCACCTAAGCGGCATGTCCATGTCCCGATGAGTTGTTTAGGAGCTGAGCATGCTCTATCGTCGAGAGCTAATCCCCAATGGGCTCACTCAACTGCAACCGTCCAAAGATGCGATTCTCACCTACCTCCGTGCATCCTTCCACGGCAGTAGTTTCCTATGGTGACAACATTTGCCTCTGCTAACTGCTGTGGCTGAGGTCAAACAATGAGATGCCCCATTATCGATATAGTCTGAACCTGATGCTGTGCTACCTTGTAGCTCGGGATGAAACGCCAGTCAACTACACCAGGACTTCGATGATCACCTCTTTACAAAACCCTCCTGCCACTGGGGTTGAATGACGAGGACGCACAACCTAAAGGCCTGAACGGCGGGGCAAAGCGGGGGTGAGGCTGGGTGAAACAGTTTTGGGCAACCTGAAAGAGAGCACTCACATTGTAAACCCATGATCTATCCATCTTGTACGTGGTGTTCAAGATGTGTTCTGGACCAGTCAAGGGCCGTGCTTACAAAAAAGACCATTGGACTCGTCATTCTTTTGACGGGACAATTCCGGGGGGGGGGGGGTGACCGTAGCAAGCAAGGTGACAGCGTCGATAAAGCCAAATTAAACTTGGTTCAGATCTAGCATGCCAGTGGGAATCCGTGCTACAGAGTCGCACAGATAATACTAAAGAACAAGGAACAGACCAGCGCCAAGCGCCATCATCTTTCACTCCTGGTCACGTGCTCCGAGCCGTGTCACTCGCCTCTGTTGCTAGCTCGGTTATACACCCGCGCGCCGCCCTTCCTTTCACCCCTACCCACCATCCATCTCACATCACGCCAGGCGCCACCCGCATCAGCCCCCCCGCCCGCCTTCGGCGGCGCGGGCGTCCCCCGGCTCGGTCAGCATCTATCACCCTTCCCTTCCCCCTGTTATTATGTGTACATTTGCATCACCTAATGCTACCTATTACTACACAACAAGCGCCAGCCCCCGCCCTCATTAAGAATTCCCAGTAATATTGTTTCTGCAAGAGGCCATGCTAGATTCTCGAAGGAACGCCCACTAGCACTGTCTAGACCAACTCATAGGTCAGCAGTCGCTGAAAACGCAGCATCGACACACTGGCTATCCTAACGCATATATGCCATCTTCCTTACTCCCTTTTCCGTTATATTCAGGGACATGGAACCGAGCATTGGCCGGTTCGTCCAGTTTACGAATCAGGGCTAGGGCACTCCTGGGTTCATCACTGCCCATTCGTAGTAAGCGCACAAACCGCACACCTCAGGCTCTAAATATGCCTCGTTGATATTACCTAATGTGTTTAGGGGCATCATCATGACTTATAGGAGATGTAAGGAATATGAAATTGTGTTTTTCCCTCTATTTAAAAATCATACCCCAAACCCAAGAGTGAGGGAGCTTCCACCCCATTCGAGTGAGCCGCCCCCGATGTGTCCCCTACAACTTTGTGCCCCAGATCGACAAGCCCCTATCCCAAATCATTTTGACGTGACGGGATGGTCCCTTCCGTGACCTTGCGAAAGCTTACGTGTGATTAGGACCTTCCTCTTTGGCGGAAGGAGGGAAAATTGGGGAAAATGATGCAAGACATTCTTCGCAGCGTTTTCAATGCGTCTTACCATGGGGAAATTTCCAAATCCCCTCTCGAGATACATGCTAGACAGTGTGCAAGTGGCTAGCGGTAGCAAATGCCCACGTAATATATCTTGTCGCTTATAACGGTGAGGCGTTAATCGGCACCCCCACGAGGCTTTTGTAAATATCCACATGGTTTTTCTATGTGATTCGTCCAAACTAGCCATATCAGTGGGTGGCAAACGGCGCTCCGAAGCGTTAGAACACCAGCGCACATCGTTATGCCTCGTGCGCACGGCTAGCACCGCACACACAGCTGGCGTCCCCTGATATCGATGGCCAGCGAACGTTCTCACGAACGCCAGTGCCGGAACGATTTTCCGAGATATTTTGGGGTTTCAACCATGACTCGGGTACATAACCAACCGCCCACTTCGCTGGCGGTCGGAGAGATGCTATACCACAAAAGATGGGGCATAGAATACACCACGACAGAAGAAGTGTCCGTTTACCCTTGGTCTTGTCTATTCGGCGCACACAGCCTACCTCAATTCCCTAACCGGGCCGATAAAATGGTGGAGGGGCGACTAAATGCAGTGTTTCTTAGATGTGACTATGGTCGCAGGTGCCAATCTGTGTGGACGAGAGGATGAGCCGGGTGTCTCCCTGTTCGCGAGGTCGTCCTCGTTGGTGGGCCATAATGGCAAAGCGTTCGGCACGCCGCAGGTTTAAATTCGCGGATCCGAGAGCCCAGCCACCCCGCTAACCTCGCTCACGCTACCACATTCAGCTAGGTGCCATAGCAGGAGATGGACACTCCTTGCGGCGGCGGAGAAAGGCAGGAGTCGCCCACATCCGGGTAGGCCTCTTGTATGCGTGTATCACGACAGAGTCTCTGACGGCTAGGCGCTTGACAGACCTTTGTCGCCTGCCACGCAACCAGTAGACCTCCATGGCCCTCCCCATCCTCCGCTTAGGTATAATCTGCCTGGGCCGCACCCACCCCCCCCTCTTGGCACCTCCTACGCGATCCCAACACATGCCGCCGAGTTTCGCGCTATTCGTCTATTTCGGTTGTACAATTATATTGAATCGCCAGGCGAGGACTTGAGTGCGCGTCTATATACCCTTGGGCAGGACAACCTATGGGAGGCGAACGATTATCTGACTCGTGAATACAGATCTTTCGCTCAGTATGCTCCGCAGTTTACTAGCGTGTACCTGCATGAGATGTGGCAGCCGGGTGGCCCTGGTGGCCATGGTCAGCCACAACTCTACGAGGATGTTAGTATGCCTTATGCAGAGAGGAACCACACGTGAGCACCACCATACGCATTTTCCAGAGTGTCTTGGGCTAAAACAGCAGACTTGCCAGCCCGCTACACTACCAGCCACCCAGCCCAGATGTTTCTCCCCAGAGCCCACGGGCCCCAACTACCCCCCCTGTGGCGGGCTCTAGTGCAGGGCTGGACACAGCACGTGGCCAACCGCAGCGGAGGCAGCGAGGCTCGAGTGTATCGGACTCCAAGGAGAAGAAGAAGTGGTTCTGTGAGCCGTGCAAGTCTGGACCGTTCTTTCGCAAGGCGGAATACGATCGACATGTGAAGGCTAGCAAGGCGCACAAGGGAGAGAGGAGCTATGAGCCGGAGTTCCAATGCTCCAAGTGCGGAAGATCGTTTAGGAGGTCGGATGCCAAGATGAGGCATGAGAAGTTGTGTGATTTGAAGGGTAAGGGGAGGGCGCGCGAGTCAGAGGAGAGTGATGATTGAATGGCGCTTTCCGCATAGATCTTGCTCTTTTTATACACGATATCGGGATCTATCTGTTTGTCTGTCTATTTCTGCCCGGCTCCGTCTGCTGCCCGTCTGTCATCCGCCCGCTTTCCGCACATAATACCGCCGGATTTTTTGGTGTCTCCTATTGCCTCATCTTTAACGCATTGCTTTTCTTGGATTTATCATACACACCATCCTGGCGATCGAGTCCTGTACTGTACTCACCTTAATTGTAACCACGGGTAGCGACGCGTGCCGCCGTGGTTGTGGTTAGAAATAGCGGTTGGTCACGTCACATATTTGCATGTGTGGTTAAGGCTCGGCCCACTTTGTCACGCCATGAGACCTAGATTAGCAAGAGCGACTAAACTATAAAATGTATCTCCGAGCTTGTTTTTCCTTTAACCTCGAGGCTAAAGAAGAGCGCATATTATAGCCAATTATGTATAATTATCTAGTCTACATCTTCCCTTCCACTCCAAATTCGACGGTAAGTAACTTGGTTTTATGTCACGTCGCATGTATGCGGCCGTGGTTACGGCTTGACCCATTTTCTGTCGCGCGGCGCGAGCGCTGTGTTGGTACAATTCTGACTACTACAGTATTACATACCACCATAATTTATGTCCCCGGAAAATACGACAGCTGTCGACGATTATCCGGTCAGCCAGTTGGTGCAGCACCCAGCGCAAACTCCGCGTTTCGGGCCGGTGGGGCTTCTACGATTGGTTGGGAGCTCCCATCGGCCACTATATGCGCACCAGGTAATGTTTATGGCCCGGTAGACCAACCAATGGGCAAAATCTGGCAACACCGTGCACTCTGCACACGTAGGACCATTGTCGACCCTCTGAGTGAGGACAGTGTTGAGCTCCGAGGCTTGGATCCATCTACCCTGTCATTCACGGTCCAGCTTGTCGCCTTCCCCTTTGTCACCCCATGTACCGGGGTTCTCTGCTCTCACCCGCGCTTTCATTACTGACGGGAGATTTTTCCTGCGATACATGGACTCCGTAGGTGGGTTGGTCATTCATCGTCTGTGGGGCTGTCAACCCCAGTGAGCTGACTTGCAAAGCTGACTAACAACATCGTCACGTCTTGTCTTTCTGTAAAATGTAGGAGTCCCTCTTACGCGCTGGGCATTCCCTGGGCAGGAAGGATCCTGCGCATTGGAAAAAAACCTGGGGTTGTGTGTGATTTTATGCTGGTCAAGCTTCGATATTGAGAAGTGCCCGTACCCGGGCCTTGCTTGAGGTACAATTCATATGTCCCTATCTGAAATATGTCGACCACGTATAGCATCGACGGAGAGTCGCTGAAAGCCCCTCGTTTGTTGCACGTATGCGAACCAGAAGAAGGCCTATTAAGCGTACACAAGGGGTAGAAGAAACTATATGGGGGTCATTCGCAACATAGAATCGGCAAGTCCTAGAACATGTCTGCACTGGGACGTGGTCCATGCACGCAGTAGACGAGACGAATGCATCTCCAGGTTGATATCAGGAGCTCGTCCTCATAGTTTGCCTCGCCGCGCACCCCTCGTCACTCAGCAAATCTGCACACCTCGACCTAGTATTGGGGGCGCCGTGTAAACCCTCTGAGCCGTGCAAGGGTTTGCTGACAAGGAAGGACCCTTGGACCCCTCATTTTGATTGGAACAATTTTGAGGGGGACCTGGCAAGCAAGGTGATGATTGCGCAGTCTCAAACCGAGGAACTCTTGGGCTGCATCCGTTCAATACATAACCCTTCCTGAGGGCTAAAACCAAAAACTGACGCTAAAGCTTCCACCACCTACTCCCCGCATTGCATGCCACCACCCCGGTGGAATCACAAGAGCGTCCCCTGGTCCGAGGGTCGTATTCTGCGCGAGTGGAACGGCATGTATATAGAAAAGCGGGTGATCGTTCAAGTTGGGGTCGTGTGCTGAGAGTGTAAAAACCTCAACAGATGAGGTGTTTCCCAGCATCCCGTCTCGTTTGGGGTCTCGGTCCACGGGTACGCTTCCACTGGCTTTCTCACCATCGTCAGATGTTTTGTTAAACGCATACATCCCGGGTGCGGCATCTGGAGGCGCGAGCCAGATGTGTTTGTAACCTACGACTTGGACTGGAGAGGAGAAGAAATGAGCGAGATGAGTTGTGGCGAGGGCGGTGGGGTGCGAACCGTAAATGTTGTAGTAAGGATCCTGGGGTCAGATGGACGTTAGTGTGCTTTAGTTGGCGAGGTCGGAATGTAAATAGGAGAATAGGGGCCCGATAAGAGAAGAGGGGGAAGGCCCAGGATACAGTTTGTGGGATCAGGCGTACCGTGTGAGCCGGGCTATTTGCCCCCCTTCCCCCGCACCAAGCGTTGATTACCAGTTGTTCATCGTTTCCAGGAGGGCCAGAATAAGCTGTTCACCATTAATTAACAGGATTCGAATCCAAGGTACTCAAACATGCCTGGAGATTGTGTGCTTGGGGTCGTGTAAACATAATCCGGTATGAGAATGTCCGCCTGAAGTTTGGGGAATTGAGTGAAGAGCGAGTGTTGGGCTAGGTATAATCGTTCGGGGTCTCCAGTTGGCTCTGAATCATCCTGTCCCCAACCAATCCTCTCCAAAAATAAGTCCCAAGGCATAACGTCTACTCCCCAGTCTTCGGCGCGATAATCTCCCCCACGTTCAACTGGTACTACTCGGCCGTGGCCAGAACTTGCAAGGAGGTATGATTTAGACCCCCACCTTTCGATAGCGGGCCAGTCTTTAGCAAAACCCGGCATGACGAAGGATCGTTGTGCGAGAGAAGGGAATGAGGAGAATGTTGGCGAAGGCTCGACTTTGGGCACCGGACGAGGGAGAAGCGGAATCTCTGCAGGAGGAACATTTCGATGTGCGTTAAGGTTGGCAGATTGGATATCGGACAGAGGTGGTGGCAAATATTTGTGTTGGATGTAGGCGATACACGAGTGAACCAGTTCGAGCCTTCCTTCACCCGGGGCGCCAGCAAGGATAATCGTCAGGTCAAGCAAGGTGATCAAATAATTCCATTCGGTGGAATATGTTGATTCTGAAACGCTAAACTTGAACACCCGGGCGGGTAGATATTGGATTCGCATGGCGGATCAAGTGAGAACTTACCTCCGGATATCGATTTCGCCAGTTTTTCGTTCCTGGCCTGAGTATCAAGAGCATCGAGAATTTTGAACAAAACCACATCAGTAAACAGCCTCCTCCAATGTCTACCGAGCGGCAGTTGTGGCCGAATGCTTTCAGGATCGAGTTGACGAGCCTTCAAGGACTCGAGCCAGGCAGGTCCACACAGTAGCAGATCTACCATCGTCAAGCGCGGGCATACTAGCGGTTATTACACTGTGTGGAGAGGAGATCTGGGAATCCGGACCTTGAGTATTGGCCTCAGATGCGTTGTTGGGCTCATCTATGAGAGCAGAAAGAGCAGCAGACGGCCAGTTTGAATCATCAAGAAAATTCGGCGTTTTTAGAGATCTCGCGGGCACAGTACCTTCCGGACTCGAGAGTTCCAAGTCCGAGTTCATGGTACTCCAAGGTTACAGTAAGGTCGTGGACGAGTTTACGAGCATTTTGAAACGACCCTGCGCTGACTAACGGCTGGTGGACGCATGACTTCTACAGGAATGAATTTACTGGAATTTCCGTGCGAATATATCTGGAGTGCGGGGACATTGGGAGGTAACTTATGTTTCGGTTAGTTGCAACAGGTAAGTGACCACACACTGTAGTACTATACAATGCCATTTTCGCGTAAGAGGTCGTGTAGATCCTTGAAGCGCGTCAGGAAAGCGTCGAAGTCACTTGCAGCCAGCTGCAACCGGCTGCAACCGCAGGATTTCCCAAAACCTGCCAAAACCTGCGGGCAGTGGAGCAACTGGTTGCCATAAGGGCAGCGGCTGCCAAGACCGCCGTGGCATTTGCCA